>SNQJ01S0263029.1:0-12117 GCA_010110895.2 Picea sitchensis | reverse complement strand
CATCTCCTATCCTATGCGGAGTAGGATTTTGAGGCTCTGTGCATGTAGTTGATTGACAAAAGATAATAAAAGAGAAGAAGAGTAGGCGGGCATAGCCCCAGACTGGGGGTGAACCACGTATATGTTGTGTTATGGTTTCTTTTGTGATTTTTGGTTGTTTTATTGTTGATATGATTAATGCTTAGTGCACTGATATGTGTTTAGGTGCAGTCGATATAGTAATAACATAATGGTGCTTAGTGATTAATAATATGGATGAATACTAGATATGACCTGTTCCCTTATGCTAAGTGCATCTATATGTTATCTCTGGTTGAATATTCCGCTACTCTGTGATTTGAGTTTTCTCTACAAAGTGAATACTATGAACTATCACTATTAAGTGCTATCTTAAGGTGTTATAATCATAGATTGGTGTCCCAGGTAAGGTTGCAGACATCTGATTCCTGCAACCAGGATTGCCTCTACCTTGGGTGAGACTTCATCTGCTTCACAGGTGTTGCCGAAAGGGTTGGTAGTTAGGGTTTTTTTGGTGCGTTGTTGTAGCATTGAACCCTGGGTCCGCCCTTATGCCAAAAAATGGTTCTGTTGCTGGGACATGAAACTGTGATTGTTGGGAACTGAAGAAAAGAAAGCTATGTGCATAGATCTGTTGCTTTAGTACATAGTAGTCTACTTGACTTATGAAGCTTTGTTCTAAGAAGAAAAGTTAGATCTGAAGAAAAGAGGTAAGATCTTAAAGATTTGTGCTTAGTTAAAGGTAAGAACAGTGAAAAGTTTTGATTGAAAAAGGTAAGATAAGTGGAAATTTTTGTTTCAAAAGTATGGATCTAGGTATGTTTGATAAATTTTGTCCTAGCTTGAAAATTAGAGAACAACTAGATGAAAGAAGGTTTGATATGAGTAGATCCGATAGAAATAATGAAAGATATGTTATTCATATGCATAGAAATAATGTTTGGACTAACAAATGGATGCAGGATCCTAGAAAGATTTTTTTGCAGGTTAGCTACTATGACCCTAGTGCACAATATATGAAAGGTTGGGGATCATTTAAAAGAAAGAGAGGAATAACCCTTTTTTATAATTGCATAAGACCGGGACATCTTGCTAAGGAATGCCCTGGTAAAATAATTAGTTGTCTTTGTTGTCAAGCTATGGATCATGAAGTTTTGGATTGCCCTATAATGATTTCTAAGGTTGAAAGAATAAATATGAGACAAGAAAACCCTGAAGAATATCAAGAAACTAAGACCATGGAAGAACCCCAGAAAGAATTAGAGAATATATTGCTACAAATCAAAGAAACCCTGAATGATCACAAAAATATCAATGTATCAAATCTCTTCAAAGAAAAATAATGCATAGAAACAAGAATAGGAGACTTCAACATTGATTGTGTTCTGGATGAGGAAACACAGGTGAAGATCATGACAGAAAGAACTTGAGAAATTTTGGGAAATCCTGCTATGATTCCTTCATTAGGAGGAATAAGATTATTCAGAGGAAAGTTGATAACCCTATGTGGAAGACTCACCCAGATATCTATGAATGCTCATGGAACTTTGACAGAGGAGGATTTTGAGGTTGTTAAATTTATTGAGAACATCGCCCCATTTGCTATATTACTAGGAAAAACTTGGATTGAGAAGGATTAGGCCAGAAGAAAAGAAGAGGAAGTCTTAGAACAAAATAAGCAAGAATTAAAAGATTTCATGACTAGGAGGATAGAGCACTCTATAGAAGAACAGGAGAACAGATCAAAACTGTTCAGAACCAGAAACTTGGATGAAGAAGTTAAAAGAACACAAGAAGACTCACCGAAGAGTGGATCACCTACCCTGGACAGAGAAGAAGTATTACTCTCTAACCCTATGAAATAATATCAACAACATGAAGTTACTATGCCAAAAGGAGATAGGAATCAAAATGGAAAGAGGAATACTGAGAGAAAGATCACAGGGAAGAAGGCTAGAAAGCTTAATAAGAAGAGAGAAAATATAGAAAAATTACAAAAGGTTCTAGAGGGAACTTCGTAGAAGGAAGGTTTGCAAAATTGGAACTTCGTCGGTATACCAGAACAACACAACATGGCACTTCGCCATGACGAAGAAATATAGACATTGAAATCATTATAACTGTTAGATCGACGCCCCAAATGGTTAGAAAGATAGTTATGGACAAAAATCTCTGCATCAGACCGTTAGGACCACGCCGCAACAAACATAACTGTGTTGATGAAGACCTCTCATCCATTTGAGAGACCCATTACACCGTTGTCTACTTATTGCATCGATTGTTGCATGGAAAACACTTTTGCGAATTATATCCTAATAAATGCATTGCTACCACACTGTGCTTAGTGAGATCGACACATGTTCTATTGCTTTGCGAACCCATTCATCCACTTGAGTTATCTGATCTTAGTGTGCATGTCAGATGAGATCAACGTCACAGAGAAGGTCCTCAAAGAATTTCTAATCGACCTTATGGCTAAGAAGGTGATGTCCGTCGGAGCTCAAGCTTCATCGACGAGAGGAGTTAAAGCCTCCCTGTCGAATGCTCATGTATATGGACCATCCTGACCTACAACAGAGAAAATAACCAAGCATCGAGATGAATTGACAAACACAAAGTCAATCCCAACTGTCATGCCCAAATACATGCCGCATTTGGTCGGCGCGGTGAGTCATGACACTATCCCAAGAGACTTTGATTACACCATGGTTACTGCGTACCTCTCGAAGGGGATACATGTAGTTAGAATAGAGCAGGATATGATCATGATGTTTAAGTTCAACGACTTCAACCTAGGGGACCGCAAGAACTACAACATGCTCTCTCCTTACAGGTATTTGACCAGGATGAAGGGGAAGAATTCAAAAATTATCCCCCAACCATGGACTATGAACCTCATGTAGTCCACCGTCTTGAATGTGATGAAGATTCCACATTTTGGAAGGTACTAGGAGGTTAACGTGTGTGTTAAGATCCTTATATCATGTTACCATGGCGGTTATCTATGGATCGGCTGATGCATCACAGTCGATCTGACATTGATCCATAGGATCATCAAATTGAGCATGCAGGAACCCGACCCACATGACTTCTACCCAGGGAAGGCTACAGATTATGAATTGGCATAGAAGATCAAAGACACATATGGCGATGTAGAAAAGGGGACGCGAGGCTACAAGTTAGATTCCATCCAGAATGGAGCAATGCGCCTGGCCTTCCAATTGATCGCAGGAAATCTCGTGAAAAATAACAGACCTACACAGTCACATGATTCATTGTCGACCTCGCCAGGAAATGTGTAGAAGGACTCCAGATGAATTGGGTGAAGTACCTATTCAACCAACTGGAATTGGATTATTGAAAAGCTCAGGATCAGGGCTATGAGTTCCACTTTAGCTAGCTCCTGATCCTCATAGCATTTACTGTTTGGGATATGTCGGAAGGTGCGACCTTCCTGGACATTGAGTCATTCTAGTCGCTCGCTGCGAATTTCACCACGCTCTGGTACTTGAGCGATATGGGAAAATAGTGACAGTTGAACACAATATTCCACACGTACTATCTCCAGTTGAAAAGGGCTATCGGGGTTGCCCCTCACATGACGTCGAACACCCTACATCAATTCGGACCCATCATGAAGTTCCACGAAGATCAACACTTCATCTATATCACTGCACACGCAGACGAGCATAAGGAAGAGCTTCAGTCATACTATAAGCTCACAAAGGAGGACCTTGAAGAGATAACTAAGGACTGGTCTACAGAGCTCTTTATCCCTGCTAACCCTACAGAAATATTTGATCCCGAACTAATTGGCAGCTCGAAGGCCACTCACAAAGAACACGACACACCTCGTACCAGTAGAAGGAGGAAGACTGAAGAAGTACAAAACCTGAGCAATGCATCAGATGAAACTGCTAAAGTATCACCTGGACGAGGAGGTGATGACAAAGTATATAGAGAATAGACCAATGGAAAAGAAGATCAATAGAAGCAAGGTGAAGTAACACTGCCTAGGGATCCTGTTGATGAGGTTGATCCCTAGAAAAAAACAAAGGTTTCCCCCACAGAACCTAACTCACGGAAGAATTCAAGAGAGAGAAAAACCACGATGCAAACTATGCTCACAGTCGATGACTTTGAATTGATTATTGCAGCAGTAGAAGATGCCTTGCAAGACATCTTGCAGAAACATGAAGCCAAGTAGGAGGAGATGTACGACATAATCGAGGTTGAACTCAGAGGGGTACACCAGGCCCTTCAATCTAGCCGCGCAGTATCCACTGCAAACTTACAATCAAAAGCACTGAAGTTGGGAGATGAGCCTACCCAACTCCGCAAACTAGCTGTTGCAACCGAAGCTCGCCTTCATTGCACACATAAAGAAACAGAGCAGGCCATAGAGGCCCTAAAGAAAGTACAAAAAGTAGTCATATAGGAACGTTGAGTTGCACTGTAGGAGAAGGCTTCTCTCCAAACAAATTTTGAGGAGGAGAAAGCATAGATCTAGCAAGAGAAAGAGAAGTTGCTCGTAGAGAAGCTCAGAGTCAAAGAAGCAGTCAGCAGATCACTTCTCTCTATGACAGGATTAGAGAAAAAAGAGGAAGAACCAGTAGAGCATCAAGTAGCGCAGCTTGCAGAATCTATCCAACAACTTCAATAGAGAATCACATACCTAGAGCTACGAACAGTACCAAGTACCCCGCAGGACGTGCGAGACTAAAGAGAAGCAACTTATCGCAGCGCAATTGAGAGGATAAAAGCATTCTCCATGGAATGTAAAAAACTAAGTGATCCCAGTGCCCAAACTTATGAGTGACTCACTGAGGATCCTGAATTGAAGGCACTGGAGTCACAGCTCCAGGAGGCAAAGAAGAAAGAAAAACATTACAGGCGCAGTTGAAGCCCCTATCATCCGTTGATAGGATGAAGCGATCCCAAGAACAATGCACGCCTGAACAATAGGTTCACACCATTCAGAGAAAAGTCATGGACGTGACTCAGAGGCTCCAACCAATTCAGGATGAGGCTTTCCAACTGTTTTCAGATATTGAAGGATGAGGAGAAGAACTGGAACAAGTTGTCACTACAGTTGAAAAACGCTTAGAGGGACTTATCAACGAAGCAGTTATCCAAGAGTTTGTCGAGGAGGAGGCCTTAGTGCAATAAAAGGTCGAAGTAACTCGAGCCAAGCTCGAGGATTTTGAAGGAGAGCTACCCAGATCTGAGTGACTAGGGACGAGTCAGTCGTGAGTGTTGGGGGCTTGTTGTCCCTTGACCAAGTTTTGAGGATCCTTGGTCATGATTGACCTACTTTTGGGACTTTGAGAGGCTTTCGAAGGCAAAGTGGAAGTTGAAGCGGAGATCGCAGGATTTCGGCCCCTTTTTATGGATTTTTGGGTTTTGGGCTTATGTAATAGGTATGAGGATGTCATCCCATGGGGTTACCCATGTTTAGGCCCTTTTTATAATGTATAAATAGAAATCTAGGTGATGTAAGAAAAGAGAAGGGTTTAGTACCGTGGTAAGTGCTAAGTACAAATTGTAAATGCTTTGTTCATGCTATATTGAGAACTTGTAGAATTAAGTGCAAGTGACTGTAAGAGACTGTGTAAAGGATTTGTGATGTGACCTAGCTTGGGGAAGGAGGATCTAGCGAAGTGTGTGTGGATATCCTATCCTATGCGGAGTAGGATTTTGAGGCTCTGTCCATGTAGTTGATTGACCGAAGATAATAAAAGAGAAGAAGAGTTTGTGGACGCAGCCCCAGACTAGGGGTGAACCACGTATATGCTTTGTTATGGATTCTTTGTGCTTTATGGTTGTTTTATTGTTGATGTGATTAATGCTTAGTGCACTGATATGTGTTTAGATTCATTCGATATAGTAATCACATAATGGTTCTTAGTCCTTAATAATATGGATGAATACTAGATCTGATCTATTCCCTTATGCGAAGTGTGTCTATATGTTATATCTGGTTGAATATTGCGCTGCTCTATAATTAGGGTTTTCTCTACAAAGTGAATACTGTGAACTATGAATGTTAAGTTCTCTGTTAAGGTGTTGTAATCACATATTGGTATCCCATCTAAGGTTACAGAGATATGAGTCATGCAACCACCCCTGCCTCTACCTCAGGTGAGACTTCATCTGCTTCGCAGGTGTTGCCGAAAGGGCCAGTAGTTAGGGTCTTGTTGGTGCGGTGTTGTAGCGTTGAAACCCGGGTCTGCCCCTGTGCCAATAAACTGTCGCGAAGCACGGGACCAAGGCTATGAATTCCACTTCAACTGATTACTAATTCTCATAGCATTTGTGGCTTGGGAGATGCCAGAGGGAACGACATTCCCGAAAGTCAAGCCATAAAAAACATTGGCCACGAGGTTCACCACCTTGTGGTATACAAGTGACATGGTGAAGCTGTGGAAATCAAATGCGGTGTTTCACATTTACTACCTACATATCACATGTGTCATTGATTCATTCCCCCAAATGACCCCGAACACCTTGCATACTTACAGGCCACTAGCGAAGTTTTGTTGAGACCGACACTTCATTTACATCACTGCGTGGAGGAATGAAAGCAAAGAGGAGATGAAATCCTACTATAAATTCATTTATGAAGACATGGAGGATATAGCCAAGGAATGGTCGGTTGAATTCCTTAAAACCAGTCGAGCAGAAAAAGCTCTCCAACCCTGACATCATCGGAAGCCCTTTTGTCACGCGGATAGAGTGGGATGGATTGAGCAGTGCTAAGAAGACGAAGAAAAAGGAAGAAGTGCAGGAGATAAACAACACATCAGAGGAAACTGCATATGACTCACCTGGAAGAGGAGGAGGTGACGAAGTAAACCAAGAAGAGGAAGGGGAAGAAGACAAGAAGGAAAAACGCAAAGTGACACCGCCGAAAAATCCCCTTACAGAGGATGATACATCAAAGAAAATAAATTTTTATCCGAAGAAACCCTCAGCATGGAAGACATCACGAGCCAATAAGCCTTAGTCATAGAACGTGCTCACAATGGATGATATTGACCTCATCATCGTAGCTGTAGTAGATGCTTCAGTGGACATTTTGTAGCGAAACGACGAAAAGAAGGAGACAATGTATGACATAATCGAGGCAGAGCTAAAGGGGGTACAACAATCTCTCTATTAGAACTGTGGAGTGTCTACTACGTCGTCATTGGTAGAAGGTGCAGAATTGGGCGATGATCCCACCCAACTGCGAAGGATAGCATATGCTATAGAGGCCCGCCTTCATAAAGTACATGAATAAAAATAACAGGCCACAGAGGCCTTGAAGAAAGAAAATGAGGAAGCCCTAAAGAAACTTTGGGTTTCAAAACAAGAAAAAGACGACATGAGAGCGAAGTTTGAGGAGGATAGAGAGCAGATCTAGAGAGAAAAAGACTAGTTGCTCACAGAGCAGACTGCGGTCAAGGAGGTAGTGTCTAGAGAACTTTGATCTATGTCAGGCTCGATCCAAATGGAAGAAGAGACAACTGAGAGCCAAGTGGGGAAGGTCGCTTAATCCATTCAACAAATTTAAGAAAGAGTAGTCGAGTTAGAACTGTAAGCAATGTCGAGCACTCCGCAAGAAGTGTGGGATCAGAGGGAAGAAAATGCCAGGGATGCAGTCGAAATAATCAAGGCGTTGGCTTAAGAATGCAAGAAACTAAGTAACCGAAGTGTGTAGACCTATGAGCGCGTTGCATAAGACCCAAAACTAAGGACATTGGAGGCACAACTCCTGGAGGCGAAGCAATGGGAATTTACAGTGTGAGCGCAGTTGAAGTTGCATACAGTAATGGAGAAGATGAATAGGGAACAGGAGGAGCGTGTAGTTCACTAGCAGGTCACCGCCATCTAGAGCAGAGTGATGGAGGTGACATAGCGACTCCAGCTGGTGCAGGATGAATCCCGCACCCTCTTTGAAGAGATCGAGGGATAAGAATCACAGCTGGAATAGGTGGTCGCAACAGTGGAACAATGCCTGGAAGGGCTTGTCACCGAGAAAGTCATTCAGGAGTTCGTCGATCAGGAGTCTCTGGTGAAGCAACAAGTCGAGGTAGCTCAAGGCCTTCAAAGCAGTGTTTCCCAGATCAGAGCGACTTGGGACGAGTCACATGTGAGTGTAGGGGGCTTGTTTTCCCTCAACCAAGTTTTGTGGAAACGTTGGTTGTGTTTGACCAGTTTTTGGATTTCGATAGGCTAGTCGAATACAGAGTGCCTAGGTGAAGCAGAGATTGTGGGATCTCACCCTTTTTGCAAGATTTTTGGGTTTTAGGGTTTATGTAACGGGTATCGGATATTGTCCCATGGGTTTACCCATGCTTAGGCCTCTTTTGTAATGTATAAATAAGTAGCTAAGCAATGTAAGAAAACACCAGTGTGGTAAGTGATAGTGTTAGCTATGTGGAAGAAGATGTGTTAAGCCTTGCAAATCTAAGTGTAAGCATCTTGTAAGTGCTTTGTGCAGACGAACTGTGTAAGACTTTGTGCTTTGACCTAACTTGAGGAAGGAGGATCTGGCGAGGTGCATGCATATCTCCTTTCCTTTGCGGAGTTGGATCTCTGACTCTGTGCCTGTAAGAATATTGAAGGATACTAATAAGAAGAGAAGAAGAGTTGGTATATGTAGCCCCACACTAGGGTGAACCATGTATATCCTGTGTTGATGTGCTTTGTGTTATAATGTTCATGTTGTTTATGTGTTGATTTGCTTAGTGCACTATTTTTCTGCATGATAGATAAATCTATGATTGCTTAGTTCTATACGATGTGAATGAATGTCATATATACTCTGATGTTATGTGCTAAATGGTTGGATGTGCTTGATCTTGGTTGATTACTGCACCGACTTGTAATAAGGATTTAACCTACGATGTGAATAAGGGTTAAAGACTAATTAATGTTAATTTCCAGGTGATCTGTTAAGTATTTTTATCACATATCTGTGTCCCAGCTAGGTTGTAGACACTTAAGACCTGTAACCCCCCCTGCCTCTACCTCGGGTGAGACTTCATCTTCTTCATAGGTGTTGTTGAAAGGGATGGTAGTTAGGGTTTTTTGGTGCACTATTGAAGCGTTGAACCCTGGGTCTGCCTCTGTGCCAACATTCACCTTAGATTTTGGTTTATGGTATCCAAAAACAAAAGAATTTACATTAACTGTATATACTGATGCAGATTGGGCAACTAGTGTTGATGATAGAAAGAGAACTAGTGGAGGTTCATTTTTCCTAAGAAAATGTCTTGCATCATGGCTATGTAAAAAGAATCCCTCCATATCACTATCTACAACAAAAGATAAATATAGTGTTGCTTCCTCATGCTGCACTAAAGTAATTTGGATGAAACAAAGTCTAAAAGACTTACAAGTAAAATATAATCATCCAATTATTCTTAACTGTGACAATATGAATTTCATACATCTTTCTAAGAATCATGACATGCACTCAAAAACCAAACATATGCCAATCAAATTTCATTTTTTAAGGGAACAAGTTTCTCAAAAAGTTGTTAAAAGTGGAATATATCGATACTAAAGAACAGATTGCAAATATATTCACAAAAAATTTACCCAGGAATACTTTTCATACCTTTGACAAAAATTGGGGGTAGTCTACATATCTAATTGAATTTCACTAGATTCATTAGATAAGGAGCACATGGGCAGGGGAAGTGTAACCTCGGAGGGAGCAGATAAATATCCTTTCTATCATTGTTGTCAAAGGGGGAGAATAAACGGTAAAAACTGAATTAAAATATTATTTTTTTAGTTTGTTTCCATCAATGCCAAATGGGGAGAATGTTGGACATGATGTTATGGTGTTGGAATTGATGTCTAAGAGGGTATATGATGTTGGTATTGGCATTGATGCAAAGAGGTAAATATTATGTTCATCATCATCAAAATTGTGCAATATGATATTGTCAAGGTCGTGCATTATTTAAACAATGATTACTTATGGATACTAAATTCTTTATATTTAAATGAAAAGGGGAAAGACCAAAATTTCATGCTCAATAAAATGTCTAAAAGGGCCTGGTATGAGAGTCTCTATTAGACGTTTTGATCGTCGACTTGGATAAAATTCGACTTACATTTCCTTCAAATTCGAATTGGATAACTTTGACTTACATTTCCTTTCGAAACTGACTTGCACTTTGACTTGGATAACTTTGAACTGCATTGCCTCCGACTTCGACTTGGATAAATTCAGCTTGCATTGTGTTCGACTTTGACTTGGATTTCCTTCGACTTTGAATTGCATTTCTTGACACTTGGTCCACTCGACTTTGGTCGAGTTCGACTTAGTTTGCCTTGAACTGACTTCCATTTTTTCCAACTCATTTTTTCCATTTCGACTGCCAAGTTGTCGACTCTATTTTATATTTCGACTTGAATTTGGTCGACTCACTTTTCCTCGATCAAAATTTCATTTTGGCCAACTCATTCTACCCATTTCAACTTCAAGGTGGTTGAATCTATTTTATTTTCAGATTCGACTTTGGTCGACTTATTTTTCCTCTAAAATGCCTTGTATTTTGGTTGTCTCATTTCTCCATTTTGACTTCTGGGTGGCCATCTCTATTTTATTTTCCGACTCAACATGTGGCTTGAATAGTTGAGAGTTTTCCATCATATAAGAAATCATAGTTATAATAGTTTTAAACAAACAATTATGTGTCGGTGACACAGATAGGCTATAATCCTCCTGTTTACGGATCAATCATCTTGATCCTTAATGAACCAACAAATACAATCTTCCCAAAGTAACCATACATGAACAATTATTGGATGGTTGAGGTCAAAAAACAATGAATCATAATTCTATGGATCGACACTAGACAATGAAGATTGATCGTATATCGTTGGATCAATATGGAAGTGTGAGACCAAAATAAGAATATTCAATCCATAACTGAGATCGACTCATAAAGACTAAAAATATGATTAAAAGATAATTAACACCTCAGGATCAGGGTTTGTTCAAAGAACTATTACAACAATAGTAAACAATGTTTTACCACCGAGATATTTCATAAATGATGAACAACTTACAAGGGATTTGAAGTCTTTTGAATTAAAGGAAAAAAATTTAATGTCAAAATCTTATCATTATTGTTAAAATAAATGAAGAGGTGCAATGATACATTATTAAAAGACACATTGGTTCAAATTTTATAATCGTTGAAATACTATATAAACCACAAAATATTCTGGAAGGAAGATGTCTACGTGGTCTAATTCAAAAGATAAAAAACATAAGTAGAGTCCAAGGAAGTATATGAAACCTAAAACATACACATGAAGTGAGAGTGGAAGGGAGGAGGAAGCGGGGATTTGAGTCCTCTATAGGTTGAATTCTCAAACAGGGAGTTGCATCTTCCTCAAGTTGGTTCTTGAAAAACAAAGGATTGGAGTCCTTTACAGGTTGGAGCCTGATCTACAGGGAGTTGGTGCTTCCTCAAGATGGTGCTCGGAAAATAGGGTATTGGTTTCTCCTTGAGTTTTTACTCAAAATAAGAGAGATTGGTGTCTCTTACAAACTAGAACTTGTAAATGATATATAATTTTTATGATTTTTATGTTTAAAATTCATAGTTCTCTACATTCTTGTTGATAAATTTTTATAAATTAATAAAGGTTAATTTAATTTTAGAAAAATATTCTAGAGGGTACAAAATCGTAAGTTCCATTATTTTACTATTGTTAGTTCCATGGCTGAGCAAAAAAATCTAGCCGTGGGATATTAAAGAATAGCATAAGAGGTAGGATATTTTGTAGTAGTCACTAATTGCACAATGTCCATGGAAAATCCATAGTTAGTGCCCCTTTCATTGTACTTGCATTTGATAAATAAGAAGAAGAGAGAAGATCAGAGGCCTCACCTTCTAGATGATTTGTTCTCTTGTATTGTGTCTCCAAAGTTGTCTGGATTGTGTGTTCATTTTTTCATTCTTTTAAGTTTGATTTTAGTTATTTACATAAATTTGAGCACTAATATTTTAATAATAAATATGAGACGTATGGTAATAAAGTACATAATTAAATATTTTATAATATTGTGAAACCTATTGTGATGAA
>SNQJ01S0263028.1:0-12117 GCA_010110895.2 Picea sitchensis | reverse complement strand
GTGACTCCATGAAGAACGAAGTTGCAGTCGTGACTCAGTACAAATATTATTCTCCTTCGAAAGAGAAAGTTGATGATTCACCACCTCTATTAGTTCAACCTCCTCCACAAACTTCACCTCCAAATGGTCCTCTTCATCTCGAGTGATTGGGCCTAGATATAGTTCTTCGTCCTCCTCCCAAGGTTGTTGTTCAAAATTCATCGTTCAATCCTCACGCACGTGTTGCCCAAAACTATAGTATTGTAGAATACCTTGCGCAAGCACCCTCTGCGATGTTGTCTCTTGAAGTCCTTCAATTTTTTCCAACTCAACGGAAGGCGTTGTTAAAGGATATTGGTGGAATTAATCCTACCGATACAAATTTGATAATATTTGACTTGGAAGATCATATTCCAAGGCTTCGTCCTCAATTAGCGGGTCAAATAAAATTTGTTGTGGAAAATAAGAATATTTTTCAAACAGTTATTGGTAAAGGATCCTCGACCTACGTCATGTCCGTTATCTATTTCAAATCCATTGGCTCTCCTTCCCTTATCGAGTCACACAATACTCTTAAGGATTTTAATGGTAAAGGGTTTAAACCTTATGGTGTTCTTCCTTAGTTGTCTATTATGTTAGAAGGTAAAGAAGTTAATGTCGAGGTTGAACTCTTTAATGCACTTCTGGAATTACAACCTTCTACTTGGTTGTGGTTGGATTGATTCAATATACATGCGTGCGGAGTTGTTTCTACTCTTTTATGTTTGTTACATTTCCCACACCAAGGAAAAGAGTCATTTCTATTGATCAATTGGCCTTCTTTAATTGATTCACATACTAGAAATGTACCTTTCATTTCGCGAAAACACCTCCGGTTATGAGAATGTCGATTATTGGGTCTTCTTAAAGATTCAACATTAATGGGTACATTCCCTAGTCCACCCGATATCCCTCCTCCTTTTGTTGCTTTGATTAACATGATATCAACCTCTATTGGTGAAACCCCTGAGTCTTGTAACCCTTGGATAGTACCTAGCTCGGAATTGTAGCACCTTCCATAGGATGCTAAGTAATTAACCATTTATTTTAAATACTTACACAGTAACAATTTTGTTTTAGCATCATTTCATTGATTTTTGTTTGCACATTTCTTCTACATCTTCTCAATGATAAATCTATTAACATGATGAAATAAGTAGTAGGCTAACTTTTAAGATTAAGAACTTAAAGAGTATAAGTATGCTCAAAATATCAATAACAAAATATCCTTTGAAAAATACCTCCTCCTTAGCTTGTCCATGCTCATCAGTTGTAATGTAGTTTTGGGTGCTTCCAAGTATTCTTTTTCCGCTTACCTAGAGTGAAACAATGGAATCCTCCATGCCAACTAGGAGCCTAGCCGACGTCCTAGCTATAAGAAACCTTTCAGTTTCTTAGCTCTTCGTGCCCGTGATTCCAAGAACAGCAAAGCACAATTCTCAAAGGAAACTATCACCAGAATCATCTCTTCCAAAAATGTCACAACCACTCATCATGCTCCAACCTCTCTTTTTTTTCCTCTCTACTTCTTCTCCCTATTTGTCAAAATTTCCTTACACACTTCCCCAAGTCTCCTCAATCACCTCATCATTATCCATCCACCTCCTTATCTAGATATTTTGGGAAAATATGAAAATAAAACTAAATATAAATGACTTGTGTTAAGCAACAATAAAATAAAATAAAGTCTTTATTCTCATGCTAGATAATAAATGTTATTTGATAGCTTTCTCCAAAATGTACATAACCTCCACCTTTCTCATTTAATTCATCACACTCACCTATCTATCAAAGTCAAGAGGTATTTAATGCTTCTAGATATTTGTATGCAATATAATTTACATATTCAATAAACATTCAATTAAATAGTTAATAATTTGTTTAATAATTAATACATTAATTACTTATACTAGTATGCATGAGATTTGGGGTATGTGTCAGTAACTAATAGGATTTTATATCTCATGCATGTACTAATGATAAACAATCATTGCTTCTATTGCATATTTCCTATATGATCACCAAGACATGTGGGACAACAGATCAATGTGCATCGTTTAATAATCTTAGCGAACTAAATTATACTAATTCGTCAATAACTCATTGTCTGCATAAAATACCATTTAAGGAAATCAAAGAGGGTTTTAAACATGAGTAGGAAACAAGTGAGCAACCGATAATTGGCATCTTTAATCTAATCGGTGTTCTCATCTAATATCGGTATCCTTCCTTCTAACCTACTTCCATCTTTCATCCTATCCAAGGTCCTCTGCTAGACTATCTTGGAAGTCAGCTATACTGACCTAACTCCAAATGGGAACCGTGAGGTGGAGAGATGTGGCTATCTGGAGCCAAGATTCCTAGAGGCAAGCGTGATCCTCATCACCGTGCGGGGCATGAACGTACCGTCCTCTAGCCCACTTCAGGAGGTTTAGGAGGATACCGCAGTTGGGAAATGCCTCCACCCTTCCTAATCATATCTAGAGTCAACACCCTATATCGAACCATCTTGTGCAACCTCTTGTTCTTGGGGTCCGCAGTTGCGGAGGGCCAAGAAACGAAAGGTTTCTTGGAGCTAAAGGCTTGACTAGGCTCTAGTTGGCGAGGAGATTCCATTGTTTCACTTTAGACAGTGGGAAAAGAGTGCTTGGAAGCGTCCAGGACTATAGTACAACCAGTGAGCTTCGAGAGCTAAGGAGGAGGTATTTTTAAGTGATATTTTTGTTATTGATATTTTGAGTATACTTATGTTTTAAGTTCTTAAATCTTAAAAGTTAGCCTACTACTTATTTCATCATGTTAATAGATTTATCATTGAGAAGATGTAGAATAAATGTGCAAACAAAATCAATGAAATGATGCTAAAACAAAATTGTTAATGTGTAAGGGAAGTATTTTAAATAAATGTTAATTGCTTAGCATCCTATGGAAGGTTGCTACATGAATATCTTCACATTCACGACAGCTAATTCCTTTGATGCAGGCGGAATTAACTTATCAAGATAGTCAATGCGACAACTTCTTCTCCTCTTCTCTCATTGTTATGTCTAATGTTGTTTCACGTGATATTTTACACTAATGAGATGATCATGAAAGTCATGTCTATGGAATATACTCCATGGGATGATGGGAATCATCATTCTATTATGTTCCTGGAACCCCAGACCATAGAGAGTTATCAATGGATTTCAACTGATCTACCATTGTTATTATTTCCTTTGTTCTTGAACCAACACACGATATTTTGTACGAAGGGAAATTGAGAAAAAATTCACCTACCATTCCTCTCGACATATATATTGAACCCAGAGTCATGGAGAATGTTCACGCTCCGGTGCCCTGCGTGTTCCAGCGATGGGTTAAGCACTTACAAGCTCTTTTCAAAAGAATTTATGTAGCGCTTTTTCTGGAGTTATGAAGAGATGTTTGGTATTGATCCTGATATTTTTTTGCATGAGATTAAGACTTACCTAAATGCTAAATCCATTTGTTAAAGACTTCACCCGGTACATCCACGCAAAGTTGTTGCTATTAAGCTTGAATTTAGAAAACTTTTATTAAAGCCGGTTTTTTATGTCGATTGGATTTGGTACGATTGGGTGTCCAATCTTGTTCGATTCTGAAGAAACAAGGCACAATCCATGTTTTTGTAGATTGTAGGGATATTAACAAATATTCTCCCAAAGAAAATTATCCAACCCTTTCATTGACCAGTTCGTTGATGGAAAGTATTAGCCGGGAGTGACATCTTCTCCTTGATGGACGGTTCTCGGCTATAATCAAATCAATATTTTATAGGTATCAACATACAAAAGGTGATTTTTATTTCCTTGTGGAACCTGCATGTCGAGCGCCTTTTGGTCACAAAAATGTTGGTGTGACTTTTCAACATGCTATGTCTTATGATTTCATGACATTAATCACATTGTACAACCTACCTAGATGATCTACCGGCATTCTATGTGTCTTCAAGATCACCGATCACATCTACGAGCCATTTTATTATGTTGTCATTATGATCACATATGATTTAATTCACATAAATTTGTTTTATTATGAATTATAGAAGACTTCTTGGTTTTATCATGTATATACATGGGATTAGAGTAGACCCATTGAAGGTTAGGCTATCCTCAATTTACCTCCTCCTTCCACACTATACCAACTCCAAAGTTTGCAAGGAAGGCAAACTTTGTCTGTCCGCTTCATTCCAACTATGCTGAATTAACGAACGGATTTACTCGACTTCTTAAGGGTTCTGATTTGCCTTGGGATGGCCACTATAATAAGCTTTGAATCTTTGAAACTCGACTTGACCCATACACTACTTTTGTTTCCACATGATTATATTCGAGATTATTTCTTATAATTATCTTTTTCAGACTCTACCATTGCTATGATTATAGTCCAGAAGGATGATTTGCATGATGAACATGTTATATATTATCTGAGCCGAAGTTTAACTTCTACATAAATTAAATACCAACATGTTGAAAAACTAGCCTTGGAAGTTGTTCAAGTTGTTAAACATTTTCTTCACTACATATTATTATCTGAAATACCGATCATTTTAGATTGCAACCCCATGCAACACGTCCTTACTCAACAATTGTTGGGGAGGAATACTCCAAATGGATAGTCATTCTTGAGAGTTCGATTTGGAGTTTAGTATCAGTTGAAATCTTTGTTTTGTCGAATTGATATGTGATACTTCCCTCTCTTGAAAGCGAAGCGATTGGAAAAAGATTGGTTCTTGATGAATATCTTTTCACGGTCGATTCGTTGACATATGGTATGGATACATTATCATTTATATCAAACTAGCTTTCCAACATGATATTTCTAGTACAAAATAATTCGTTGTATTGGTATCAAGCCCATCAATACATCATTCTTAGTGATACCCTTTACATTGTGGTATTGACTCAATATTTCAACGATGTCTCATAGATGATGAAGCTAAGAAAGATTTGAATAATTGTCACTATGGATCATGGTCATGTCTGTGTATGCCACTTCCCAAAAGATCATGTGAGCTAGTTATTTTTGTCCTTCATTGTTTAAGAGTTGAATTCGTAAATTCCAAGTGCAACGTTAAAACTACAACAAAAAGTCCACTCTCATCCTTCTCTATTACACCCTATAGTTTCCATTAGTCCATTTGCTAAATGGGGCATTTAATTCATGACATGTAACCCTAACATGAGAGGGCATGGATATATCCGTAAATTAAGCCGGATTATTTCACTAAGTGAATTGAGTAACTGCATTTGCAGTAATATCGGGAAAACTATGACGTTATTCATATTCAATCATGTCGTTACTAGATTTGGTGTACCTCAAGACATCATCACTGACCATGGTAGTCATTTTTGTAATTTCATGATGTTTGAACTTAACGAGAAGTTGGGTCTTCGAAATGAAAAATCAACCTTAATCTGGGGCCAATGAAGCTGGGTTGAAGCGATCAAAAAAGTTCTCACTAATATGATTCAATGGATGGTAGGAATTCACAAGTCAAGTTGGCTGCGATGATTTTTTCTCGACGTTATGGACTGTCGGACATCAATTGAAGTCTACCATGGGGTTCACTTTCCAATTATTATATTTTATTAGGAAACAATTCTTTCCGAAGATTGAATTTGAAATCCCATGTTTGAAACTAGTTGTCGAAATTATTCCTAACACCTCAAATGAAGAGGAACATCTCTTGTATTTGATGTAATTAGATGAAACCCATTGTGATGCTTCCTTAGTCATTGAAACTCAGAAAAAACATGTCAAGTCCCAATAGCAGCAAACATTTCAAACCACGTGTATTTTCTAATGGTAATTTGGTTCTTCTTTATGAACATACATTCAGACTTACTAAGGTCGGGAAAATTCAACCCGTAATGTCGAGGGGCCCTTATATCGTTAAACAGGTGTTGGAGAAAGGGGCTTATGAGTTGGTAGATTATGATGGAATTTCTTTGATTGAACTTGATAGACTTTACTTGAAGAAGTACTATGCTTAAACCATTTTGCATGAGTGTTGTGCTTTAGTGTATCATGCTCTTGTGTTCTTTTTCATTGTTCAGTTTTGACCTTTCCACGCAACACCTTGCATTGATAGCTTGGTTTTGAGATGTGGAATTGTACTACCCTATGTGGATTTTTTATGGTGCTAATCCTTGATACTCCAAAACCTATCATTTTCGAGGAAATCTATGCACTTCTGGATGAATTGATGGTTGTAGTGCTGCCTTGGTCGTACAACTAATAATATCATGCAATCCGGTGTAGTTATAGAGTTGTTAGCCCGGCGATCATTTCACTTGGTATCCGTCATCTTATTGTGCGACTTGATTCATAGTTAGTAGTACTACATTTGAATAACATTTATTCCATAAGAAGTCCTAATTTTTTAAGGGTATGACTGCGGATTCCACTCTTGGAAAGACATTTTGATTACATTGAATATCAACATATTCTAGATGTCTAAATACATTAACATATGCATTTGGCCTAATTATATATTAGACATACATTTGATACATTTATAAACCCAATCACACTTTTACAAAAACAGGTAAGTCGGTGGGATCTTTATATTTATAGTTAAAGTTACAAAAGGGTGTTTTCCCAAGACCAAAATATCAAAAAGTGACGCTCATGGCTTCATGCTAAAAAACACATCAAGGGATGTTGCTTTCGTTTGTAACAACAACTACCATGCCACTTTTAAGGAAGTCATTGACCAGATGCATATCATGGCGTGTGGCAGTGATAGTGCCTAGGAATATCATCTATAGTGGCATTAGGGACATTCATGGTTATTCCCTCCAGGTTATGTTCTATAGTCTCGAGATCTGCGATAGCTACCCTTGCTACAACACCTCTCTCTCCTGTGCTACGGATGGGAGATGATCACGAGGAAGGGCAGATAAGCCCCCACTTCTTCATTATTGAGAACACTTGATTATTCTTGAATAAATATTTTAAAACATTTTATATAATTAAAATATCAAAACATTATATAACCGAAAATTTCATGCTTACCTAGCATACTACTTAGATCCCTCAGGAAGAGATAAATTATGATACTCATGGAAATACGTACTTTGGAATATTTAAGCCCTAATATTGGCTCATTACCCCATAGGTAGGTCATATATTAAGTAATGTTATTTTATTTATGTAAACTTTAGGCCATTAGTTGTAATTATACCTCCCTGGTCTCTATGTATACCAAGGAGACATTTTCATTGAATCATCTTGTACTTGAACATTTAAGAGGTGGGAATTAAGGAGGGTTCCCCTCGAAGAGTCTTATTATCGAAATTATCTCTTTTTCCAGAGGCGTTTGAGTACTTTTTCTAAGGTTTTCTATGCTATATTGATATTTGGTTCTTAACATATGGTATATCGGCTTAAAGGTCTTCAGCTGTTTTTGTTGCTACATATGACACACCTTGGAATTTTAGCTATAACACTCTACAATGTTTCAGGAATGACGGCTTGTATATTTAGTGAATGGATCAAGGTACGTTGGGTTGAAAATACATCTCCTAAGGCGTTATACTTTCGAAGATACATTTTGTACAAGATAGGGTTATGGAATCATCTGGCCGAAGTCCTTCTGAAATTTTTCGATGAAAACTTTTTGTATGTAACATTTCGGATACTGCACTTCTGAGGATATTTATAGAAATTATTAAGGTGTCTGTGATAAAAAATTTAGCTTATGGTTCATCCTAAATTTGTGGAGCCACACTTGTGTATGATGGGAATCGACTAGTCCTATTGACTAGTCTCAAGAAAATTTTCTAGGTCATCCTGCTTCTTCTAAATTATCCCAAATTAGGTGGGATTAGTTTCATTGGATCATGGACATTCTTTAGTATTTCTCATCGCAGGAGTTTCATAATTTAATATCAATTATTGTGCACAAGGCAGCTATACAAGTGACATCTCTGGAAAGACCAAAATTGGCAATTGTGGTGAATTTATCGTAAATTCCACTTAGCAAATCCAATTTTGATCGGACACGTGGCATTACAGAGAAGAAATAACAAATAACTACATAAAATAGAGTTTCATACACATGCCCAAGAACGACAGATACCTAATAAAATAAATGTGTGTCTAGCCGAGAACCACCCCTCAAAATCAAGGTTCAAAAAGTGATACTTGGTCAACATAACACCCAAAAAGGGAACTTATAAACAAAATAAGCCTCCAGGCAGTCCTACTTGAACTGTGAAGGTGAAGAAGTGTGTGAGTTATAAATGAACTAAAAGAAGATGGATTCAATGGAAGCTAAGTTGGATCTTAAGATGGGATTCAATGGAATCTAAGTTGGATACTAATATGGATTCAATGGAAGCTAAAGTTGGATACTAAGATGGATGGTTTAAAGGGAGATCATGGAAGGAATGAAAAATTTAAGTAACAGAGAGAAGACATCTGAAAGTGAAAAGGCATCCCAAGAAATTCATGATAAGGACCTAAGCAAAGGTAGATCAAAGAATGGAGAAACTCCTACTTTGGTTTTGAATACCAACCATGTTCCTAAAGATTGATAGAGATTTTGATGTATGAGACCCAATCAAATGGATGCCGGATGAACAATTCTTTGAAGTCTCCATAGTAATGCCACACATACACAAAGTGCAATTGATTCTTTATATTTAGAACCTAATCAATTTGTATGGTAAAAATACGATGAATTGTTCCTACTTAAATCACTACGTCCATGGACAATTTTTCATGAAGAAATGATAGCTATGAGGATACAAGGGCGATACCGTCTTTAGCTGGTGATAAATTTCAAACAAAAGGAGTTGGAGTTAGAGCATTGAGAACTTCCAAAAGATTGAATATAAAGGTAAGCGATATTCGGATGAGCACTTGATTGATGTATTCATTAGAACTTTAAGGGATAACATTCAACATGGGGTTATGCTTTGGGAACCCAAATCATTGGAGAATGCATTTTAAGGTGGCAAGAAATGTTGAAAGTATTAAAATATAGCTATAGCTACTAGAAGGTTCAAATCCTAACATATATAGAGAACAATGCTCCTTCTCCTAAAACACCTCAACCTAGGAGGTTGACACCTCAATTGGAGGAAAATCAAAAGTTTTATGCTTTAATTGTGACAAGTGAAGTAAGGGACATAGAGTATTGTGAAAAGAATTATTCATGGGTGTGAAGAGGAAGAAGAAGAAGAGAAGAACCATCTCGAGATGAAAACATAAATCAATTTCATTTGAATATTTAACTCCGACGATATTGTGTAATGCATTGGCTGGAATTAGCACTCAAACCCTCAAGATCAAAGGATACATCAAAGAAAAGGTAATAGTCCTAGTGATTGGTGGTACTCATAATTTCATTCATATAAATTAGCCAAAGATCTCCAATTGATTTGTATATCATTACTTGAGTTTCAAGTAATGATGGAATCGAGGAACTATCAATTACTCGGAAAATGCAATAGATCAATCTTCCCATAAGGGGAATATGTAATGAATAGTCCAGTGTACTATACCCATGGGTGAATAGAGATGTTGTACTAGAATCCAATGGTTACAATCATTGGAATAGTGGATTTTAATTTTCAAGAACTTTTCATGAGAAATTTTTATTGGAAAGGAAAAGAATTGAGTTAAGAGGTATCCTGAGAGGCTTCGGTGAGTGATAAGCAATAGAAATGACAAAATTATTGAAAAAGGAACATCAAGGCATTGTGCACAAATATACTCACTATATGTTCAAACATCTAAACCATCTATTCTCAAGATCTCAAAGGATCATTGATAAGCATTCAGTGTTGAAGATATTCCCAAGGGTCTCCACTTACACTCAAAATCATGATCATGAAATTCACCTAATTCTGGGGTGTTCCTCCTAACATGGGGCCATACAGATACCCTGCATGTGAAGAGTGAGAAATTAGGAGTGCATGGTTGAAGAAATGTTAGAGTTGAGCATTATTATACTAGCCAAAGTTCTTACTATGAACCACCGGTAATGGTATTCAAGAAATATAGCTCATGGTGTATGTATCCCGATTATAGAGAGCTCAACAAGATCACTATTAAGGAATGGTTCCCATTCCCTTCATTGATGAATTGTTAGATGAACTACATGGGGCAATCTATTTCACAAAGTTAGACCTTCGTTCAGGGTATCATCCGACCAGAATGAAGGAAGAAGATATCTAAAACAACATTCCAAAATACATAGAAAGGCCATTATGAATTTTTGTTCATTCATTTTGGCCCTGAAGTACTGCCCCACATTTAAGGGTTGATGAATTCCATTTGAAGCCCTTCCTTCAAAAATTGTTGTGTTAGTAGTGTTTTTGATATACTAATCTATAGCAAGTCTTGGGAGGATCATGTACAGCATGTTGATAAGGTACTACAACTACTAAAGGGCAACAACTATATATGCCAAAACCATCCAAATGTTTATTTGGGTAAAGGACATTAAGTGTTGGGTCATATTACATATCTCATGAAGGTGTCAAGGTAGACCTAACAATATTAAGATATGATGGACTGGCCGATTCACAAAACATTAAAAGAATCTTAGAGATTTTGGGTTTGACAGGTTAATACCGCAAGTTTGTTCAGACTATGAAGAATAGATAGCAAGTCTTGGGAGGATCATGTGCAACATGTTGATAAGGTGCTACAACTACTAAAGGAGCAACAACTATATGCCAAACCATCCAAATGTTTATTTGGAGTAAAGGACGTAGAGTATTTGGGTCATATTATATCTCATGAAGGTGTCAAGGTAGACCCTAACAATATTAAGGCCATGATGGACTGGCCGATTCACAAAACATTAAAGAATCTTAGAGGATTTTTGGGTTTGACAGGTTAATACCGCAAGTTTGTTCGGAACTATGGAAGAATAGAAACACCTTTAACGACACTAACTAAGAATGATGCATTTTCATGGACTCCAGATGCAACTAAAGCTTTTGAATAACTTAAAGGGGTGATGTGTAAAGCTCTTGTCTTGACCACTCCAGACTTCACAAAAACCTTTATTGTGGAATGTGATGCCTTGGGAAATGGAATTGGTGCAGTCCTAATGCAAGAAGGAAGGCCCCTGGATTTTGAAAGTCGACCACTCAAGGGAAAGGAATTACACAAACCCATTTATGAGAAAGAAATGATGGGAATACTACATGCATTGAAGAAATGGCGTCCTTACCTAATAGGTAGGCACTTCAAGGTCAAAACAAATCATGATAGTCTTAAATACTTCTTGGAACAAAGACTATCTTCAAAAGAACAACAAAAATGGGTAACCAAGATATTAGGTTATGATTTTGAAATTATCTATAAAAAGGGGAAGCAAAATGTTGTGGCAGATGCACTCTCAATAAAGGATGAAGATGTTGAGGCCTTTCTCTATGCTATATCGATCATCTAACCCGATTGGATAATAGAATAATGGAATGAATGGAAGAATGACGAAAAAGTGTGGACTCTCATTCAAGGGTTGCAGCAGGATTCCAGTGCATCATATACATTTACATGGAAAAATGATTCATTGTGGTACAAAAATCGCCTATATTTATGTAAGAACTCCCAACTCAAACAAAATGTACCATTGGAATTGCACACCTCTCCAGTAGGAGGGCACTCGAGATTTTTAAAAACCTACCATAGAGTTAAGAAGGATTTTTTTTGGGATGGCCTTAAAACTGATGTTCAAACGTTTTTGGCAGAATGTTTGGTTTGCCAACAAAATAAGGTGGAAACAATTAAGACGCCAGGTCTTTTACAACCATTATCCATCCCAAGTCAGCGTTGGGAGGAGGTTTCCATGTATTTCATCACAGGGTTACCAAAGTCTAAAGGAAAGAGTGTCATCATGGTGATTGTTGATAGACTGACCAAGTAAGCATACTTTTCTGCACTCTCTCATCCCTTCAAAGCTAGTACAATTTCCACCGCATTCATGGAGACAGTTCAAAAGCTACATGACAGCCCAAGGATTATTGTAAGTGACAGAGATCCCATCTTCACTGGACATTTTTGGACAGAATTATTTTCTTGTTTGGGTACTCAATTGGCTCATAGCTCATC
>SNQJ01S0263027.1:0-12117 GCA_010110895.2 Picea sitchensis | reverse complement strand
TTCATCACAATAGGTTTCACAATATTATAAAATATTTAATTATGTACTTTATTACCATACGTCTCATATTTATTATTAAAATATTAGTGCTCAAATTTATGTAAATAACTAAAATCAAACTTAAAAGAATGAAAAAATGAACACACAATCCAGACAACTTTGGAGACACAATACAAGAGAACAAATCATCTAGAAGGTGAGGCCTCTGATCTTCTCTCTTCTTCTTATTTATCAAATGCAAGTACAATGAAAGGGGCACTAACTATGGATTTTCCATGGACATTGTGCAATTAGTGACTACTACAAAATATCCTACCTCTTATGCTATTCTTTAATATCCCACGGCTAGATTTTTTTGCTCAGCCATGGAACTAACAATAGTAAAATAATGGAACTTACGATTTTGTACCCTCTAGAATATTTTTCTAAAATTAAATTAACCTTTATTAATTTATAAAAATTTATCAACAAGAATGTAGAGAACTATGAATTTTAAACATAAAAATCATAAAAATTATATATCATTTACAAGTTCTAGTTTGTAAGAGACACCAATCTCTCTTATTTTGAGTAAAAACTCAAGGAGAAACCAATACCCTATTTTCCGAGCACCATCTTGAGGAAGCACCAACTCCCTGTAGATCAGGCTCCAACCTGTAAAGGACTCCAATCCTTTGTTTTTCAAGAACCAACTTGAGGAAGATGCAACTCCCTGTTTGAGAATTCAACCTATAGAGGACTCAAATCCCCGCTTCCTCCTCCCTTCCACTCTCACTTCATGTGTATGTTTTAGGTTTCATATACTTCCTTGGACTCTACTTATGTTTTTTATCTTTTGAATTAGACCACGTAGACATCTTCCTTCCAGAATATTTTGTGGTTTATATAGTATTTCAACGATTATAAAATTTGAACCAATGTGTCTTTTAATAATGTATCATTGCACCTCTTCATTTATTTTAACAATAATGATAAGATTTTGACATTAAATTTTTTTCCTTTAATTCAAAAGACTTCAAATCCCTTGTAAGTTGTTCATCATTTATGAAATATCTCGGTGGTAAAACATTGTTTACTATTGTTGTAATAGTTCTTTGAACAAACCCTGATCCTGAGGTGTTAATTATCTTTTAATCATATTTTTAGTCTTTATGAGTCGATCTCAGTTATGGATTGAATATTCTTATTTTGGTCTCACACTTCCATATTGATCCAACGATATACGATCAATCTTCATTGTCTAGTGTCGATCCATAGAATTATGATTCATTGTTTTTTGACCTCAACCATCCAATAATTGTTCATGTATGGTTACTTTGGGAAGATTGTATTTGTTGGTTCATTAAGGATCAAGATGATTGATCCGTAAACAGGAGGATTATAGCCTATCTGTGTCACCGACACATAATTGTTTGTTTAAAACTATTATAACTATGATTTCTTATATGATGGAAAACTCTCAACTATTCAAGCCACATGTTGAGTCGGAAAATAAAATAGAGATGGCCACCCAGAAGTCAAAATGGAGAAATGAGACAACCAAAATACAAGGCATTTTAGAGGAAAAATAAGTCGACCAAAGTCGAATCTGAAAATAAAATAGATTCAACCACCTTGAAGTTGAAATGGGTAGAATGAGTTGGCCAAAATGAAATTTTGATCGAGGAAAAGTGAGTCGACCAAATTCAAGTCGAAATATAAAATAGAGTCGACAACTTGGCAGTCGAAATGGAAAAAATGAGTTGGAAAAAATGGAAGTCAGTTCAAGGCAAACTAAGTCGAACTCGACCAAAGTCGAGTGGACCAAGTGTCAAGAAATGCAATTCAAAGTCGAAGGAAATCCAAGTCAAAGTCGAACACAATGCAAGCTGAATTTATCCAAGTCGAAGTCGGAGGCAATGCAGTTCAAAGTTATCCAAGTCAAAGTGCAAGTCAGTTTCGAAAGGAAATGTAAGTCAAAGTTATCCAATTCGAATTTGAAGGAAATGTAAGTCGAATTTTATCCAAGTCGACGATCAAAACGTCTAATAGAGACTCTCATACCAGGCCCTTTTAGACATTTTATTGAGCATGAAATTTTGGTCTTTCCCCTTTTCATTTAAATATAAAGAATTTAGTATCCATAAGTAATCATT
Source organism: Picea sitchensis (assembly GCA_010110895.2). Taxonomy (NCBI): domain Eukaryota; kingdom Viridiplantae; phylum Streptophyta; class Pinopsida; order Pinales; family Pinaceae; genus Picea; species Picea sitchensis. Next base: position 9,982 of record SNQJ01S0263027.1, on the reverse strand, counting down.
GTTTAAATAATGCACGACCTTGACAATATCATATTGCACAATTTTGATGATGATGAACATAATATTTACCTCTTTGCATCAATGCCAATACCAACATCATATACCCTCTTAGACATCAATTCCAACACCATAACATCATGTCCAACATTCTCCCCATTTGGCATTGATGGAAACAAACTAAAAAAATAATATTTTAATTCAGTTTTTACCGTTTATTCTCCCCCTTTGACAACAATGATAGAAAGGATATTTATCTGCTCCCTCCGAGGTTACACTTCCCCTGCCCATGTGCTCCTTATCTAATGAATCTAGTGAAATTCAATTAGATATGTAGACTACCCCCAATTTTTGTCAAAGGTATGAAAAGTATTCCTGGGTAAATTTTTTGTGAATATATTTGCAATCTGTTCTTTAGTATCGATATATTCCACTTTTAACAACTTTTTGAGAAACTTGTTCCCTTAAAAAATGAAATTTGATTGGCATATGTTTGGTTTTTGAGTGCATGTCATGATTCTTAGAAAGATGTATGAAATTCATATTGTCACAGTTAAGAATAATTGGATGATTATATTTTACTTGTAAGTCTTTTAGACTTTGTTTCATCCAAATTACTTTAGTGCAGCATGAGGAAGCAACACTATATTTATCTTTTGTTGTAGATAGTGATATGGAGGGATTCTTTTTACATAGCCATGATGCAAGACATTTTCTTAGGAAAAATGAACCTCCACTAGTTCTCTTTCTATCATCAACACTAGTTGCCCAATCTGCATCAGTATATACAGTTAATGTAAATTCTTTTGTTTTTGGATACCATAAACCAAAATCTAAGGTGAATGTTGGCACAGAGGCAGACCCAGGGTTCAACGCTTCAATAGTGCACCAAAAAACCCTAACTACCATCCCTTTCAACAACACCTATGAAGAAGATGAAGTCTCACCCGAGGTAGAGGCAGGGGGGGTTACAGGTCTTAAGTGTCTACAACCTAGCTGGGACACAGATATGTGATAAAAATACTTAACAGATCACCTGGAAATTAACATTAATTAGTCTTTAACCCTTATTCACATCGTAGGTTAAATCCTTATTACAAGTCGGTGCAGTAATCAACCAAGATCAAGCACATCCAACCATTTAGCACATAACATCAGAGTATATATGACATTCATTCACATCGTATAGAACTAAGCAATCATAGATTTATCTATCATGCAGAAAAATAGTGCACTAAGCAAATCAACACATAAACAACATGAACATTATAACACAAAGCACATCAACACAGGATATACATGGTTCACCCTAGTGTGGGGCTACATATACCAACTCTTCTTCTCTTCTTATTAGTATCCTTCAATATTCTTACAGGCACAGAGTCAGAGATCCAACTCCGCAAAGGAAAGGAGATATGCATGCACCTCGCCAGATCCTCCTTCCTCAAGTTAGGTCAAAGCACAAAGTCTTACACAGTTCGTCTGCACAAAGCACTTACAAGATGCTTACACTTAGATTTGCAAGGCTTAACACATCTTCTTCCACATAGCTAACACTATCACTTACCACACTGGTGTTTTCTTACATTGCTTAGCTACTTATTTATACATTACAAAAGAGGCCTAAGCATGGGTAAACCCATGGGACAATATCCGATACCCGTTACATAAACCCTAAAACCCAAAAATCTTGCAAAAAGGGTGAGATCCCACAATCTCTGCTTCACCTAGGCACTCTGTATTCGACTAGCCTATCGAAATCCAAAAACTGGTCAAACACAACCAACGTTTCCACAAAACTTGGTTGAGGGAAAACAAGCCCCCTACACTCACATGTGACTCGTCCCAAGTCGCTCTGATCTGGGAAACACTGCTTTGAAGGCCTTGAGCTACCTCGACTTGTTGCTTCACCAGAGACTCCTGATCGACGAACTCCTGAATGACTTTCTCGGTGACAAGCCCTTCCAGGCATTGTTCCACTGTTGCGACCACCTATTCCAGCTGTGATTCTTATCCCTCGATCTCTTCAAAGAGGGTGCGGGATTCATCCTGCACCAGCTGGAGTCGCTATGTCACCTCCATCACTCTGCCCTAGATGGCGGTGACCTTCTAGTGAACTACACGCTCCTCCTGTGCCCTATTCATCTTCTCCATTACTGTATGCAACTTCAACTGCGCTCACACTGTAAATTCCCATTGCTTCGCCTCCAAAAGTTGTGCCTCCAATGTCCTTAGTTTTGGGTCTTATGCAACGCGCTCATAGGTCTACACACTTCGGTTACTTAGTTTCTTGCATTCTTAAGCCAACGCCTTGATTCTTTCGACTGCATCCCTGGCATTTTCTTCCCTCTGATCCCACACTTCTTGCGGAGTGCTCGACATTGCTTACAGTTCTAACTCGACTACTCTTGCTTAAATTTGTTGAATGGATTAAGCGAGCTTCCCCACTTGGCTCTCAGTTGTCTCTTCTTCCATTTGGATCGAGCCTGACATAGATCAAAGTTCTCTAGACACTACCTCCTTGACCGCAGTCTTCTCTGTGAGAAACTAGTCTTTTTCTGTCTAGATCTGCTCTCTATCCTCCTCAAACTTCGCTCTCATGTCGTCTTTTTCTTGTTTTGAAACCCAAAGTTTCTTTAGGGCTTCCTCATTTTCTTTCTTCAAGGCCTCTGTGGCCTGTTCTTTTTATTCATGTACTTTATGAAGGCGAGCCTCTATAGCATATGCTATCCTTCACAGTTGGGTGGGATCATCGCCCAATTCTGCACCTTCTACCAACGACGACGTAGTAGACACTCCACAGTTCTAATAGAGATATTGTTGTACCCCCTTTAGCTCTGCCTCGATTATGTCATGCATTGTCTCCTTCTTTTCGTCGTTTCGCTACAAAATATCCACTGAAGCATCTACTACAGCTACGATGATGAGGTCAATATCATCCATTGTGAGCACGTTCTATGACTAAGGCTTATTGGCTCGTGATATCTTCCATGCTGAGGGTTTCTTCGGATAAACATTTATTTTCTTTGATGTATCATCCTCTGTAAGGGGATTTTTCGGCGGTGTCACTTTGCGTTTTTCCTTCTTGTCTTCTTCCCCTTCCTCTTCTTGGTTTACTTCGCCACCTCCTCCTCTTCCAGGTGAGTCATATGCAGTTTCCTCTGATGTGTTGTTTATCTCCTGCACTTCTTCCTTTTTCTTCTTCTTCTTAGCACTGCTCAATCCATCCCACTCTATCCGCGTGACAAAAGGGCTTCCGATGATGTCAGGGTTGGAGAGCTTTTTCTGCTCGACTGGTTTTAAGGAATTCAACCGACCATTCCTTGGCTATATCCTCCATGTCTTCATAAATGAATTTATAGTAGGATTTCATCTCCTCTTTGCTTTCATTCCTCCACGCAGTGATGTAAATGAAGTGTCGGTCTCAACAAAACTTCGCTAGTGGCCTGTAAGTATGCAAGGTGTTCGGGGTCATTTGGGGGAATGAATCAATGACACATGTGATATGTAGGTAGTAAATGTGAAACACCGCATTTGATTTCCACAGCTTCACCATGTCACTTGTATACCACAAGGTGGTGAACCTCGTGGCCAATGTTTTTTATGGCTTGACTTTCGGGAATGTCGTTCCCTCTGGCATCTCCCAAGCCACAAATGCTATGAGAATTAGTAATCAGTTGAAGTGGAATTCATAGCCTTGGTCCCGTGCTTCGCGACAGTTTATTGGCACAGGGGCAGACCCGGGTTTCAACGCTACAACACCGCACCAACAAGACCCTAACTACTGGCCCTTTCGGCAACACCTGCGAAGCAGATGAAGTCTCACCTGAGGTAGAGGCAGGGGTGGTTGCATGACTCATATCTCTGTAACCTTAGATGGGATACCAATATGTGATTACAACACCTTAACAGAGAACTTAACATTCATAGTTCACAGTATTCACTTTGTAGAGAAAACCCTAATTATAGAGCAGCGCAATATTCAACCAGATATAACATATAGACACACTTCGCATAAGGGAATAGATCAGATCTAGTATTCATCCATATTATTAAGGACTAAGAACCATTATGTGATTACTATATCGAATGAATCTAAACACATATCAGTGCACTAAGCATTAATCACATCAACAATAAAACAACCATAAAGCACAAAGAATCCATAACAAAGCATATACGTGGTTCACCCCTAGTCTGGGGCTGCGTCCACAAACTCTTCTTCTCTTTTATTATCTTCGGTCAATCAACTACATGGACAGAGCCTCAAAATCCTACTCCGCATAGGATAGGATATCCACACACACTTCGCTAGATCCTCCTTCCCCAAGCTAGGTCACATCACAAATCCTTTACACAGTCTCTTACAGTCACTTGCACTTAATTCTACAAGTTCTCAATATAGCATGAACAAAGCATTTACAATTTGTACTTAGCACTTACCACGGTACTAAACCCTTCTCTTTTCTTACATCACCTAGATTTCTATTTATACATTATAAAAAGGGCCTAAACATGGGTAACCCCATGGGATGACATCCTCATACCTATTACATAAGCCCAAAACCCAAAAATCCATAAAAAGGGGCCGAAATCCTGCGATCTCCGCTTCAACTTCCACTTTGCCTTCGAAAGCCTCTCAAAGTCCCAAAAGTAGGTCAATCATGACCAAGGATCCTCAAAACTTGGTCAAGGGACAACAAGCCCCCAACACTCACGACTGACTCGTCCCTAGTCACTCAGATCTGGGTAGCTCTCCTTCAAAATCCTCGAGCTTGGCTCGAGTTACTTCGACCTTTTATTGCACTAAGGCCTCCTCCTCGACAAACTCTTGGATAACTGCTTCGTTGATAAGTCCCTCTAAGCGTTTTTCAACTGTAGTGACAACTTGTTCCAGTTCTTCTCCTCATCCTTCAATATCTGAAAACAGTTGGAAAGCCTCATCCTGAATTGGTTGGAGCCTCTGAGTCACGTCCATGACTTTTCTCTGAATGGTGTGAACCTATTGTTCAGGCGTGCATTGTTCTTGGGATCGCTTCATCCTATCAACGGATGATAGGGGCTTCAACTGCGCCTGTAATGTTTTTCTTTCTTCTTTGCCTCCTGGAGCTGTGACTCCAGTGCCTTCAATTCAGGATCCTCAGTGAGTCACTCATAAGTTTGGGCACTGGGATCACTTAGTTTTTTACATTCCATGGAGAATGCTTTTATCCTCTCAATTGCGCTGCGATAAGTTGCTTCTCTTTAGTCTCGCACGTCCTGCGGGGTACTTGGTACTGTTCGTAGCTCTAGGTATGTGATTCTCTATTGAAGTTGTTGGATAGATTCTGCAAGCTGCGCTACTTGATGCTCTACTGGTTCTTCCTCTTTTTTCTCTAATCCTGTCATAGAGAGAAGTGATCTGCTGACTGCTTCTTTGACTCTGAGCTTCTCTACGAGCAACTTCTCTTTCTCTTGCTAGATCTATGCTTTCTCCTCCTCAAAATTTGTTTGGAGAGAAGCCTTCTCCTACAGTGCAACTCAACGTTCCTATATGACTACTTTTTGTACTTTCTTTAGGGCCTCTATGGCCTGCTCTGTTTCTTTATGTGTGCAATGAAGGCGAGCTTCGGTTGCAACAGCTAGTTTGCGGAGTTGGGTAGGCTCATCTCCCAACTTCAGTGCTTTTGATTGTAAGTTTGCAGTGGATACTGCGCGGCTAGATTGAAGGGCCTGGTGTACCCCTCTGAGTTCAACCTCGATTATGTCGTACATCTCCTCCTACTTGGCTTCATGTTTCTGCAAGATGTCTTGCAAGGCATCTTCTACTGCTGCAATAATCAATTCAAAGTCATCGACTGTGAGCATAGTTTGCATCGTGGTTTTTCTCTCTCTTGAATTCTTCCGTGAGTTAGGTTCTGTGGGGGAAACCTTTGTTTTTTTCTAGGGATCAACCTCATCAACAGGATCCCTAGGCAGTGTTACTTCACCTTGCTTCTATTGATCTTCTTTTCCATTGGTCTATTCTCTATATACTTTGTCATCACCTCCTCGTCCAGGTGATACTTTAGCAGTTTCATCTGATGCATTGCTCAGGTTTTGTACTTCTTCAGTCTTCCTCCTTCTACTGGTACGAGGTGTGTCGTGTTCTTTGTGAGTGGCCTTCGAGCTGCCAATTAGTTCGGGATCAAATATTTCTGTAGGGTTAGCAGGGATAAAGAGCTCTGTAGACCAGTCCTTAGTTATCTCTTCAAGGTCCTCCTTTGTGAGCTTATAGTATGACTGAAGCTCTTCCTTATGCTCGTCTGCGTGTGCAGTGATATAGATGAAGTGTTGATCTTCGTGGAACTTCATGATGGGTCCGAATTGATGTAGGGTGTTCGACGTCATGTGAGGGGCAACCCCGATAGCCCTTTTCAACTGGAGATAGTACGTGTGGAATATTGTGTTCAACTGTCACTATTTTCCCATATCGCTCAAGTACCAGAGCGTGGTGAAATTCGCAGCGAGCGACTAGAATGACTCAATGTCCAGGAAGGTCGCACCTTCCGACATATCCCAAACAGTAAATGCTATGAGGATCAGGAGCTAGCTAAAGTGGAACTCATAGCCCTGATCCTGAGCTTTTCAATAATCCAATTCCAGTTGGTTGAATAGGTACTTCACCCAATTCATCTGGAGTCCTTCTACACATTTCCTGGCGAGGTCGACAATGAATCATGTGACTGTGTAGGTCTGTTATTTTTCACGAGATTTCCTGCGATCAATTGGAAGGCCAGGCGCATTGCTCCATTCTGGATGGAATCTAACTTGTAGCCTCGCGTCCCCTTTTCTACATCGCCATATGTGTCTTTGATCTTCTATGCCAATTCATAATCTGTAGCCTTCCCTGGGTAGAAGTCATGTGGGTCGGGTTCCTGCATGCTCAATTTGATGATCCTATGGATCAATGTCAGATCGACTGTGATGCATCAGCCGATCCATAGATAACCGCCATGGTAACATGATATAAGGATCTTAACACACACGTTAACCTCCTAGTACCTTCCAAAATGTGGAATCTTCATCACATTCAAGACGGTGGACTACATGAGGTTCATAGTCCATGGTTGGGGGATAATTTTTGAATTCTTCCCCTTCATCCTGGTCAAATACCTGTAAGGAGAGAGCATGTTGTAGTTCTTGCGGTCCCCTAGGTTGAAGTCGTTGAACTTAAACATCATGATCATATCCTGCTCTATTCTAACTACATGTATCCCCTTCGAGAGGTACGCAGTAACCATGGTGTAATCAAAGTCTCTTGGGATAGTGTCATGACTCACCGCGCCGACCAAATGCGGCATGTATTTGGGCATGACAGTTGGGATTGACTTTGTGTTTGTCAATTCATCTCGATGCTTGGTTATTTTCTCTGTTGTAGGTCAGGATGGTCCATATACATGAGCATTCGACAGGGAGGCTTTAACTCCTCTCGTCGATGAAGCTTGAGCTCCGACGGACATCACCTTCTTAGCCATAAGGTCGATTAGAAATTCTTTGAGGACCTTCTCTGTGACGTTGATCTCATCTGACATGCACACTAAGATCAGATAACTCAAGTGGATGAATGGGTTCGCAAAGCAATAGAACATGTGTCGATCTCACTAAGCACAGTGTGGTAGCAATGCATTTATTAGGATATAATTCGCAAAAGTGTTTTCCATGCAACAATCGATGCAATAAGTAGACAACGGTGTAATGGGTCTCTCAAATGGATGAGAGGTCTTCATCAACACAGTTATGTTTGTTGCGGCGTGGTCCTAACGGTCTGATGCAGAGATTTTTGTCCATAACTATCTTTCTAACCATTTGGGGCGTCGATCTAACAGTTATAATGATTTCAATGTCTATATTTCTTCGTCATGGCGAAGTGCCATGTTGTGTTGTTCTGGTATACCGACGAAGTTCCAATTTTGCAAACCTTCCTTCTACGAAGTTCCCTCTAGAACCTTTTGTAATTTTTCTATATTTTCTCTCTTCTTATTAAGCTTTCTAGCCTTCTTCCCTGTGATCTTTCTCTCAGTATTCCTCTTTCCATTTTGATTCCTATCTCCTTTTGGCATAGTAACTTCATGTTGTTGATATTATTTCATAGGGTTAGAGAGTAATACTTCTTCTCTGTCCAGGGTAGGTGATCCACTCTTCGGTGAGTCTTCTTGTGTTCTTTTAACTTCTTCATCCAAGTTTCTGGTTCTGAACAGTTTTGATCTGTTCTCCTGTTCTTCTATAGAGTGCTCTATCCTCCTAGTCATGAAATCTTTTAATTCTTGCTTATTTTGTTCTAAGACTTCCTCTTCTTTTCTTCTGGCCTAATCCTTCTCAATCCAAGTTTTTCCTAGTAATATAGCAAATGGGGCGATGTTCTCAATAAATTTAACAACCTCAAAATCCTCCTCTGTCAAAGTTCCATGAGCATTCATAGATATCTGGGTGAGTCTTCCACATAGGGTTATCAACTTTCCTCTGAATAATCTTATTCCTCCTAATGAAGGAATCATAGCAGGATTTCCCAAAATTTCTCAAGTTCTTTCTGTCATGATCTTCACCTGTGTTTCCTCATCCAGAACACAATCAATGTTGAAGTCTCCTATTCTTGTTTCTATGCATTATTTTTCTTTGAAGAGATTTGATACATTGATATTTTTGTGATCATTCAGGGTTTCTTTGATTTGTAGCAATATATTCTCTAATTCTTTCTGGGGTTCTTCCATGGTCTTAGTTTCTTGATATTCTTCAGGGTTTTCTTGTCTCATATTTATTCTTTCAACCTTAGAAATCATTATAGGGCAATCCAAAACTTCATGATCCATAGCTTGACAACAAAGACAACTAATTATTTTACCAGGGCATTCCTTAGCAAGATGTCCCGGTCTTATGCAATTATAAAAAAGGGTTATTCCTCTCTTTCTTTTAAATGATCCCCAACCTTTCATATATTGTGCACTAGGGTCATAGTAGCTAACCTGCAAAAAAATCTTTCTAGGATCCTGCATCCATTTGTTAGTCCAAACATTATTTCTATGCATATGAATAACATATCTTTCATTATTTCTATCGGATCTACTCATATCAAACCTTCTTTCATCTAGTTGTTCTCTAATTTTCAAGCTAGGACAAAATTTATCAAACATACCTAGATCCATACTTTTGAAACAAAAATTTCCACTTATCTTACCTTTTTCAATCAAAACTTTTCACTGTTCTTACCTTTAACTAAGCACAAATCTTTAAGATCTTACCTCTTTTCTTCAGATCTAACTTTTCTTCTTAGAACAAAGCTTCATAAGTCAAGTAGACTACTATGTACTAAAGCAACAGATCTATGCACATAGCTTTCTTTTCTTCAGTTCCCAACAATCACAGTTTCATGTCCCAGCAACAGAACCATTTTTTGGCATAAGGGCGGACCCAGGGTTCAATGCTACAACAACGCACCAAAAAAACCCTAACTACCAACCCTTTCGGCAACACCTGTGAAGCAGATGAAGTCTCACCCAAGGTAGAGGCAATCCTGGTTGCAGGAATCAGATGTCTGCAACCTTACCTGGGACACCAATCTATGATTATAACACCTTAAGATAGCACTTAATAGTGATAGTTCATAGTATTCACTTTGTAGAGAAAACTCAAATCACAGAGTAGCGGAATATTCAACCAGAGATAACATATAGATGCACTTAGCATAAGGGAACAGGTCATATCTAGTATTCATCCATATTATTAATCACTAAGCACCATTATGTTATTACTATATCGACTGCACCTAAACACATATCAGTGCACTAAGCATTAATCATATCAACAATAAAACAACCAAAAATCACAAAAGAAACCATAACACAACATATACGTGGTTCACCCCCAGTCTGGGGCTATGCCCGCCTACTCTTCTTCTCTTTTATTATCTTTTGTCAATCAACTACATGCACAGAGCCTCAAAATCCTACTCCGCATAGGATAGGAGATG
>SNQJ01S0263025.1:12127-23867 GCA_010110895.2 Picea sitchensis | reverse complement strand
GCCAGAATTTCAGTTTCAGTTTCTATTGCTTTTTGGGTGGAGGTTTCTTCTTCTTTTTGTGGTTTTATATTTTTCCTAAATCTACCTCTAGGATCTCTATTTCTCATGAAGTCATGCTAAATGAAAGAAAAGAAACTAAGATCGAGTTTCGGAGTACCTGTGATAACTGATATGTCGGTCTTCACCCTTTTTGTTTCCACAGCTCCTCTTACTATCAACCTGCTAACATGCCACACCAAACTAAGTGCATTCTAAAACTAATCAAGACAATTATCTTCTTACCTTTTAAACATCTCCCCGACAACGACACCAAAAATGTCAGGCTGCTAAATTGAAGCTTTAAATGACCTTAAACACTAAATTGTCAAACCAGGGTTGGTAAACTTTGAGCTTCTACACTGTATGTGCGGGTAAGGCTCTAATCTCTATCTGAATGCTATCCTTAGAAGAAAACACAAACTCACTCTAAGAATTTGAATCCTAATGATTATCCTGGAACTTAGCATTTCCTATTTAAGTCATTAACAGAAAACAGTCCTATGCTTGAAATGTTGGTGCTTCTATTTCCATGCAGAAGTGTGATTTCACAAGATTATTCCACCACTACTTTTAATCATCTATCATCACCATTTCGATTCAAGCCATGACAAAAAGAGTATTTCCTAAAATGCATTTAATCTGAACATTACAAATGAATCTAAAATATGTCTACAGGAAAACAAAGATATATTCTACTTACCCTACTGGTACCGGAAGCTCCCTCTGATTTAACTGTAATCTAACTATTCTAATTAAGCAGGGTAGCTGACTATCTATCAAAGAAAAGCTCATTCAAACTCTAATTTATGCTCGAATTGAAAACTAAAAACCAATCAAACCAAGGTCATGCGCTAAAACCTACAGGAATCAGTCATGCGTTCAATACTCATCAACGTAAAGAGATATCAGTTATGTTGGAACAATTCGGTTGAAGAATAAATAAACATGATTTTGAACGAGTTAATTCTGAAACTTTAAGCTATCATGTAAGCAAACACTAACACACTGAAATACTAAATCTATGACAGAGTAAAGCAGCGACTTGCACCTGTTTGGCGGGCCCGACCAAACGGCACAAACACTGTAAGAAATAACCAGAACCAACTATATCATTCTATGCAATCACTGTGTGTACTTCACGTTTCATTAACAGAGAAATAGCTCAAATTGTATAACAGTCGAGTAACATGACGCAACAACAGTTTATATTCAGAAATGTGTGTTCATAACATAACATAGTCCAACCATCTATTAGGAGTGACCTCCTAGTTATATATAAATCATCCTCTATAATAGTCTAAGAAAAAATATGTAAAGACAAACGGATCCATGATCCGAAAATAGCTTCGAATCGATTTTAAAACGGTCTTCACATCTTCGTGACACGTAGTGTCACGAAGTGTGAACGATGAAGAATCAATGGCTCAGTTTTATCATTATGCCTTCAATCATTCTGTGAGCGATGACTCCAACTGTCATGTGAATCTCTCTGTCTCCCATTCTGACCATAACGCACATATCTTGAGTGGCTTCATTGGTATCTCCACGGGGTACGAGCTGGTACCTAGTACTGGCAATCCTGTTCCAAAAATAGAAGTGGTACCTAACCCAAACGACATTAGTTCCAATATCAATTTAAAGCATCAAAGTGCATAAAAATAGCTTGAAACGTAAAGATACCTTAAGTAGCCCCATTGAATGGTAGGAAGATGTCAATTATGTCAAAACAAGGCCAAAAGCGGTGGTACTGGGTATAGAAATGGAGGTCTTTGTGATATAGTATAGGCAAAAACATGATCAAAACTGGAGACCAACAATTCGGTACACTGTTGGATCTGGTACTCCACTGGATCTAGTACCCTGTCTGATCTGGTACCGATGTTCCTCCTAATACAGTACTCTATAGTGATCCGGTACTACTAGTTCAACACCTATTTTGGTACTCTACAATGCTTCTTCTGGTACTAGCCATTCAAGCACCTATTCTGGTACCAGCACAACGGTTCTTCCGATACTCCCTACTCAACGTTTATTCCGGTACCAGCACAACATCTCATCTAGTACCACCATCTCAACACCTCCTTCAGTACCAGTAGCTCAACACCTCATCTAGTACCAATATCGTGCATGTTCTGGTACTACCTTTGCATTGGTCCAATACCGATAGTCGAGAGTGTGTCCATCCGGTACTAAAACCCCGTCTAAAGGATTTACATGTTGAACAAGTATGTTGGTGGTGATTTCAAGAATTTATTTGGATAGAAGTCTCTTGAGGTAGTTTTGGAAATCACGATAGACTTCATCACTCATGCACTTCATGTCATGAGGATGAAGTCCATCCCTAGAGATATGATATGAATTACCAATTGTAATATTTTAAAACCATTTGATAATTATCTTTAGATCTTGGTAATAACGGCTCACCTTCTTTATAAGGGATGATGTGTATATGATAGGGGGGAAGTAGTAAGGAAAGGATGATATACATTGTTATTCTGAATGTAATGTTGAACTGCTAATTCAATCGATCAATTGAAGGAATACAAATGATATTTTGTGCAATTCATGAGCATGAGTAAAGTATTTTAGTTTGTTATCTCTTTAGAGGTACCTTGTTGGTTCAGCAAGGGCCCACCACCCCAACCAAGGTAAACCTCCCTGTACATGTCTTTGTGTGTTGTAAGTCGATTGTGTGAGTGTGAACGTTTCATAGTTGTGTGTTGTAAATTATTTTAAATGCATTTTAAGTACAATACAAATTTATTTGATTTTGAATCAGTGTGAGTAAATGGTTAGACATTGAATAGAGTAGATAATTCCATTTCCATCTCTGCAAATTGATATTTAACTGAAAATATTTTGACAGATGTGTGGGATTGTTAAGAAAGAAAATGTTATTGTTTTGAATTTATGATTGTGGTGTTCTTAGTAGGTACAAAAACCATAAGACTTCATATCTCACCTTCATGTACCATATAATGACGTCTCTCAATCATATTGATTGTTTCCTATATTAAAGAAGGTTTGATTGGAATTAATAGAGTTATGGTTGATTTATTTCTAAGAGTGAATAAAGTGGATTGTTGATTACTGTTTTAATTTCTACATGAAGCAAGATCTAAGTTCATCTCTTTATTGCATGAACTTGTAATGAACATACTTGTCATCTAAGAAAGATCCCTTTTCAATTGAATGTTTTTTTGATATTTTTGTTATCACTTTTATCTTCTAAATTTAAAGTTGTGTGAAGCATTCAGATATTCTAGAAACAGAGTATTATGTTATTAATTATTTCCTGATTGAGCTAGATACAACAAACATAGATAGGTTACATGTTTTCATGACATATAGTATAACAACTCTTTTGATTATGAATCTTGGATTGACATATAAATGAGTGAAATATACTAAGCATATATATACAACAACATGTTATTTGAGAGGATAGACTTCTGGAGAGGCTAGGAAGCATGCGCCTTTAGTGAGGCAGTGTTGGATGATGTAGGGTCCATGCCATAATGACTTGAATTTCCCATGGCCGAGTATCATGAGAGATATCATAGGCTAGGATGAGATCTCCTTCGTCGAATGAGTGAATGTTGACATGGCGATCTAAGGTGGATTTGGACTGTTTTTTAGCTGCCTCATTGTTCTGTAATGAAGATCGACGATCTTCATCCAGCGACTCTAAGGTCAGCAAGCACGGCTCCATTGGATAAATGTCAAGTAATATCTTGATGGAAATGTGTAACATAGGGATTTCACACTCGATAGGGAGGGTGGATACGATCCCATGGACGAGGTGGAACGGTGTAAACTCGGTGGCAGTTTTAACTATCATGCGATAAGCCCATAATGCAGAAAATAACCTATGATGCCAGTTGGTATTATGTTTGTTGACGATACATTGTAGCATGGTTTTGTGGGATTTGTTGATAGACTCAAGACGTCTTTCAGAATGAGGGTAATATGGGGAGGAAAACTCATGGGAGAAGCCTAAATTTGAGGAGATCTCCACAAAGAACTCGTTTTCAAAGTGTTTACCATGATCAGACACTAACTGTAGTGGGACTCTGAATCGGGTAATGATGTGGTTGAAGAAAAAATGCATTGTTGTGTCAGCGGTATTGTTGAAAGTGGGAATGGCTTCGGCCCATTTGGTAGAGTAATCGACTATCACAACAATGTACTTGTGTCCATCACTTGATGGAGGATTGCAAGTCATGAAGTCTATGCCCCATTTGTAGAAGGCGTCAGCGGTGATGACTAGATGGAGAATAGCTGGTGATGCTTGTGCTTTGTTTGCATAAATTTGTAATTTGTCGCATCGCTCGACTACGTGGATGTAGTCATGAAACAATGTGGGCCAAAAGTACCCTGCTCGAATGATTTTTTGGGCCATGGACATACCCGAGAGGTGACCACCACAAGCATCATTGTGGAAATCGTTCAAGACTATGTCAGCTTTGTCAATGATCAGACATCGGTGAAGAATGGTTTCGAACCCATGTCAATACAGGATGTCTTTGATGAGGAGATATCAAGGGTCCTAATGGAGAATGAGATGACGATCATCTTGAGAGAGATGAGACCCAAAATTATATATCGTAAGGTAGACGAGAAGGTTGTCGTACCAAGGGTCATCAGAGGTGATGAAGACAAGGTGTTCATCGGGAAAATCTGTATTGACAGGGTAAGATTTAGTATCTAAGGGAAAAGTTGTAATGAGTTCGGCAAGGACAAGAGCTTTACTTATTTTGGGATTTGAGAACTCTAGGTCATATTCCTGGAGGATAGCGATCCATTGGAAAAAATTTCCATTAATTGTTCGTCGACTAAGAAAGTATTTCATGGGGTTGGAATCTGCAACGACCTTGGTAGTTCGAAGAAGGATATAATGGCGCAATTTGTTTACTACGAGGGAACGTTTCTCATCATGTTTATACTTCAAGGGTGGCCCTAAAAGGTTTTTACCGATGTATTAAATGACATGCTCATGCTCTTCATCCCCTAATTGGACGAGGACTCCTACTACTAAGACGATTGAGGATGACAAGTAGAGGATATAATCGTGATCATAGTCTGGGGGACTAATCAAAGGGGTATTGGATAGAGAAGCATTGAAATCATCAAAATATGTTTGATCATGTTCATCCCATATAAATGGGATATCATGATGTAGTAAGAAAAGAAAACCATGCGCACGAGTGGTGTAGTCTGGGATAAAGCAGCGTAAAAAGTTGGCTTTGCCTTGTAGGCTCTGCAGTTTGCATAAATTCCTAGGTGGTTTAATTTCTGTGATATCTTGGACCTTGAGGGTCTCCACCATGATGCCGTGTTGGTAGACAATGAATCCAAGAAGGCTTCCGACAGTGACGCAAAATATGCACTTGAGGGGGTTCAAGCGGATATTGTACTAGCGACATCATTGAAAAATGATGCGTAAGTTGTCTAAATGTTGGGTTCACTTTTTGGATTGAGCAATGAGTTCGTCTAAATAAGCGAGTATGATGCAAGAAAGATCATGGAAAAAATAGGTCATGGCCCTTTGTAATGTAGCACCTGTGTTCTTAAGTCCAAAAGGCATGATGCGATAAGAAAAGGTACCCCAAGGGGTAGTAAAAGTGGTTTTATACTAATCTGCTAGATGGATTTGGATTTGATTGTAGCCGGAGAACCCATCCATAAAGGTCAATGCCTCATGGTTAGCACAACCATCGATAATTTGTTCGATGAAAGGGGTTGGAAAGTTGTCCTTGGGACAAGCATGGTTGAGATCGCGAAATTCTATACAGATGTGAATAGTGCCCTATTTTTTGTTAATAGGGACAGGGTTGGAAACCCATGAGGTATACACAATGGGGTAAATGAACCCAGTAGTGCCTTACTTGTCAATTTCATCTTTGATAGCCACAACTTTGGATGCGTGAAGGAGTCTTTGCTTTTGACGAACTGGGGAGACATCTGGCCATGTGTCAATGCAATGTTCGACTATAGAAGGATCTAGGCCAGGAATCTCTATATATGAACACGAAAAAATATCCCATTTTTCCTGAAAGAGAGAATTGTAACCCATGGATTCTTTAGGGGAGCATGCAGCACCAATGGTTATTTCTTCTACGATTCTCAGTTTGATGGGAATGTCGATTTTGACAGTGGGGGAGATGTTGGCCATGTTGCCTTCTTGAAAATCATCTAGGGCAGGGATAGGGTTGTTGAACCAGTCTATATGCCCTGAAGGAATAAAATCCTTGGTTTTGATTATGCATATGGAGGCTTGGCTAGGAGGGTGAAAGGCCTCCTGTGAAAGAAAAAGTGTTCGATGATGGAGCGCGTTCCATGGGAAATCAGGGGTATTGATTTCCTACAGGATATCTTCGTCACGGTGAAAGATGCGAGAATAGAGGGGATCTAGGGAGGTGACAGGGAGGAATTTCAAAGTGTGAGTGTCCTCAAGTGGCAACCACTTAGAGGGGATATCTCATTCAGGGTGCAATGGCTCGCTTGACATAAACCAAATGTCAAGATACTATGGATGCAAAATTGTGGTGGGGGGTAAGCTCTCCTGTGGGAAAGTTTTCGTAGAATTGGGAGGATTTGGGGGAATATCCTTAGACAGTCGAACTATGAACCATGGAGGGATGTGAAGTGACTCAGGTTCAGGGGAGGGGATATTGATAGTATCTGGAGAGTGCATTACCAGTGGCGAGGTGATAGGATAAGGTTGAATAGGGGTTGAATTATGACCTTGGTATGCAACATAGTATTATGTTATTAATTATTTCCTGATTGAGATAGATACAACAAACATAGATAGGTTACATGTTTTTAGCACATATAGTGTAACAACTCTTTTGATTACGAATCCCATATTGACATATAAATGAGTGCAATATACTAAGCATATATATACACCAACATTTTGGCATCGTTTCCGGGGAGTTGTGAACAATAATAGGTATCATTTTGATTTTGATTGGTTTGATGAGTTTGTATTGGATTTAAGGACAATCTCAGGGTGGAGAGAAGACAATAATATGAGAGGTAAGAACCTGTGCATCCACTTTGGTGGGGTTGCTCCAAAGTCAGGTTGTCCTCTTACTTTTAGTGATTAAAATTTTGTGTTTCATTAGTATTAGAGTTTCTTTTTTATGAGTAGGTATAGGGTTAACAAAGGTAGATTTATTGCTTCCAAAATTTCAAAAAAAAATATAAAAACAAAAAATAGGAAAACCCCCCCACCCCACACATACACTAATTCAGCTAAAATACGTGCAGGAAAAATTCACGGAGGATAAGGTTCAAAGGAAAAAATTTAAACAACATCCAAAGGCACTAAATCTGAAGCAACTTTTTAGACTGAAAGCATAATACAACAAGCAAGATAGGAAGCAGTGGTGACCCCATCAGAAGGAGGCGTTGGAAAAGAGATAGAGGTAGTAATAGAAGAAGTTGCATCTGCCATTGGAGAAACACACAAGGTATTGGTACGGTTGGATATACCAAACAACCCAGTGGTTGAACCGTCACTTAGTGGAGAGACATCACCATCACCCTACAACCTGTTCAGAGATATCACATAACAGGAAGGAAATACAAATAATTAAACAAAGACATTTGGATTCCCAATATTATACATCACTAGAGATGTTGTTGTGAAGAATATTCCATCATCCTCATTACCTCACTTCCATGGTATGTCAACAAAAGATCCTGATTCATTTTTGTTTGAATTTGATATACTATGTAGGAGTTTTAATTACATTGATAATGCACAAATACTAAAACTCTTTCCAACCACACTGAAAGACTCATCATTAAGGTGGTTTATGAGCCTAGGAGAGAAAACTATCTTATCTTGGGATGGTATGAAGGATACTTTCCTCCATAAATATCAATATTATTGTAGACCTAGGGATGTTAGGAATGACATATTTAAAATGCAACAATTTGAGGAATATAAAGTTTGAAAGATTACTTAGAAAGGTTCCTATACAACTACCAAAAGACAAAGAAACTTTCCTTAGACACGACCACAATTAGGACCATTTTCCTAAAAGGTGTGAGGGATGACTACATTGAAGTACTAAACCTCATGAGTTCTAGAGATGTGTACCAAAATCCATTTGCAGACATTGCAGAGTATTGTAAACAATACTCCCACAGTCAAGCCAAAATAGGAAAAAGTGTAAGGGATCCTACAAACAAAATTACTAAACCCAAAACATGAGGTGTTACTAGGATTGAAATGGGGAATCTACTAGAAAACTTCAAAAATACATCCTAAACACCATCAGTTCCCAACTTGATACCATTTAAATTAAAATAAAACAAGAATAAGAAAATGCTACTTTGGTAATTTTATGTCCTCGGTGTAGGAAAACACATCCTAAAAACGAATGGCCCATTAATTTTATCGAAATATGTGGCCTCTGTACAGAATGTCACCCTACCAATCAGTTACCTTCTTTACCTGGAATTAAAGCTAGTTTCAAGGGAAGGGGAGAACCTCATGAAACATCATATACCCCCAAGAGGACATGGAGACAACAAAATCCCAATATGTTTGTAGACCCTACCACACCATATTCACAAAAACAATGGGTACCTCCAATGTTGTATCCTCAATGGTCACCTCAGCAACCACAAATCCAGAATTGGGAACAAGGATGGAGAGGGCCTACATATGGGAATGTTACCTTTCATCCAACAACCTTTCCCACTTACCCACAATACCCTTCCAATGTTTCTTAGTTGCTACCGGGATTTAATCCCCCTTCTCTTCCTCCACCTCCACAGCTGTAGCAACAAATTGCACTGCCTATGACCCCAAATATGCAGCAACAAATGTAAGTTGCACCTATCCCAAACCCTCCTCAACCTACCCCTATTGTTACACAACCCATTCCTAATCTAAATAATAGACCTACACATCCTGTACAAAATCTTGAATTACAAACCTTCCCCACTTATGTGATAACTCATGCTTCATTTAATGGAATTGAATTAAGATCAAGGAGGGTTTTGAATAAACCAAATCCTACTGTGGTTATTCAAGAAGAAGAAAAGGTAGATAATCAAGTAGTTCAAGAAGAAGAACAAATAGATAATCAAGTAGTTCAAGAAGAAGAATAAATAGATTACCAATTATATGAAGAAAGAAAAACCCCTATGCAACAAGAAACTCCTCCTCACACTTCTCACCCAGCAGAAATGCCTCAGAAAACTAATCCTCCTCCTTATCCAGAAAGGTTACTTGTAAACAAATCTGAGGTACCTCTAGGACATAATCTAGATACTAAACTTAGAAACATATTTGTAAATATTCCCCTACTTCAGTCCATCAAGGATATACCTATTTATGTTAATATTGTAAGGGATCTTTGCATTAAAAGGCCAGAGAGGAAGAGGAAGGAGCCTTTTGTCATACAGGTGGTTGGATAGTTATCAGAATTTATATTAGAAATGCCATCCAAGTATAATGATCCAGGAAACCCAATGGTAACCATAGAGATTAACGGTGTTTATTTTCCAAACACACTTATTGATCTAGGTGTAGCAATAAATTTTATGTCGGTTGACACCATGAAAATGCTGCAACTAAATCACCTAAGACCAACACAGACTTTGTTGGAACTAGCAAACAAATCACTCATCATCCCATCAAAAATTCTAGATGATATAATAGTTACCTTGGCCTCTTGGAAATACCTTGTGAATTTCTTAGTGATTCATCCAAATCCTCCAAAACAAGATATCCAGTAGTACTTGGACGACCTTGGTTGGCCACTACTGATGCGTTTATTAGTTGTCAGTCTAGAGAGATGACAATTTCCAATAGCACCCAAAGTCAAAAACTTATCATCTTTCCTCCTACCCAACCAGCCATTGAAGTTCCTCTCTGGTTGGAGAATCCCTATGGGGAGGAGGACTGTAATCAACCACTACTGACACTCGAACAAGTAAAATAAGTTCAAAAGAAAATTGAAGAACAAATATTAAGCCTATTTTTGGTTGATACAGAATGCATTGAATACCCTCGATCTTTTTCTGAATACACACATATCTTCATCTATGAATTCCAGGAAATATGGCACCCCTCCACCTCTACAGTAGCCACCATTTCACAGGTAGATGAAGGAAAAGAATTAATTTTCCAGGTTGTTGAAATTAGCCCTAGAAAATCCTTGTACTTCAATTCTATCTTAGAAATAGATCAACAACAAAAATTGATTCAAATGATTCAATGGAAATCTGGTGCGTTTGCATGGGATTACTATGATATGAAAGGGATCCACCCAGACACTTTTATTCATCATATTTACACTAATGACCAAATCAAACCTATTAGGAAACCCCAAAAAAGAATGAATCCAGCCTTGAAAAACATAGTGAAAGAAGAACTCCAAAAGCTTCTGCATGCCAATTTCATTTACACTATATTGGATAGCAAGTGGGTATCCCCATTAGTTATTGTCCCTAAGAAAAATTGCAAATGGAGGATTTGTGTGGAATTTCAAGAATTGAACAAGGATACCTACAGAGATTACTTTTGTTTTCCTTTCATAGACCAGGTCTTGGACACTTTGTCTGGGAATAGGTATTTTTCTTTCTTGGATGGGTTTAGTGGTTACAATCAGATCCAAATTTCACCAGAAGACTAGGACAAAACCACATTTATTTTCCCATGGGGGACCTATGTCTGTAGGGTTCTTCCTTTTGGTTTTTGTAATGCCCCTGATACCTTTCAAAGGGTTGTCTTGGCCATTTTCTCTTGAAATGACCCATGACTGTGTAGAAGTCTACATGGATGACTACACAGTATATGGAGATGATTTTTGGCAAGCATTGGACAATTTGGAGAAAGTACTGATTAGGTGTAAAGAAACCAACCTTTCCCTCAGTCATGAAAAGTATAGAATGATTCTCACTGAATTAATTGTTTTAGGTCACCACATCTTCGGTACTGGAATAAGAGTAGACCCTTCCAAGATTGACATCATTTCCTAAATCAAAATCCCTAGCTCATAGAAAGAAGTCAGAAGCTTTTTAGGGCATGTTGGTTACTATAGGAGGTTCATTCAAAATTCTACAAATCTATCTGTAAAAATTTCGATACAAATTAATGTATTCCTGCGATTCTCCTGATCTAACAATTTTTGCCACTTGTTAAATACAAAATCTCTTCTACTATTATTATTGCGGAATCAATTAAACCACGATCACAACCACAATGCACAAAGTGAAATATCAATAACACACAACACAGAAGTTTTACTGGGAAAGCGTAAAGCTAAAAACCCCAACTATCATATATTATGTATATCATGAATCATGAAACAATCTCATACAAAACTCTAATCCAAGAGCTCTCAATACAATACAATCATCTCATACTGTCATACACAAATTAGCAAATACCTATGCCAATTTCCGTGTCCAGACAGCCTGGCTCCTCTGCACAATCTCTGCATTCTGAATTCTCACAATGAATCGAATGAATACAATTGCCTCATTTGTACATGCTCATAAGAATATCCACTGCATGTGTGAACAAATCACAACTGATAGCCAAACTGTCCCTTTCACCTGTTATCTGAACTGGTGTCCATTGGAACTAACATGCATGCAGTTAACCATGGTGAATCTTCAGTTGCATGCGAGTTAACTGATTGTGAATTAATGAATAATTAATTCACTG
>SNQJ01S0263024.1:0-12117 GCA_010110895.2 Picea sitchensis | reverse complement strand
CCAACCATTATCAACGAGTGCTGGAAAGTTAGCCAATATTTCATAATTTCCAATCTCAGTCATGTGATAGACAAATTCATTCATAGGTTATTTTGGATCTTCAACATGGAATTTCCTCTCCTTTTCCGTATGAAGCTTGAAAAATTAATTCTTAGAGGATGGGATGGTGGCATATGATAAGTACATTTGAATATGACCTCCCATAGTAGCAACCCACTTCCTAGATAAGAGCATACCCCATGCATTAGGAACATCAATAACCAGTATGTCCATTGGAAATGTGGTATTATGATAAGCTACCAACTTAACTTGTAGATTCACAACTATCCCATGCACTTCAATTTATCTGGAATCCATGGCACACACATTATGATAAGGTCTTGAAATTTTCAGATTCAACAATTCCATGACATTCTTGGTGCTGATATTTGATGAAGCCCTAGAGTCATACATACAATTATGTAGAAGAAGATCAATAATCATTAACGATACAAAGAAAGGTGGATGATCTTCCTTTGTCCAATCCATGCTATGTGAGATGACATGTACATCATCGTGATATTCTTTAGATTTCTCAAAAAATTTCTTCCCAAGAATTATTTCATTAGGACCCTCAATAGCTTTCAATAATTTGCCTTTCTTTGAAGGAATCTTAATAAGATCTGCCACTAGAACCAAAACCTTAGCATTTGATATCCAATTTCCCAAGTCAAACTTAGATCTTCTGTTGGAGGAGTAAATTCTTTAGGAATGTTTTGATATGACTTATTATCATTCCATTTCTTTTGACGCTTTACTTCTTTATATCTAGCCATTTCTAAGTTGTGTTATGAAGTAGGCTTCTCACCATATAACTTGGTCATATTATCAATCTTTTTATTCAAATGTTCTTTCTTTTTATTCAGATCCTTTGTTTGCTTCCATTGATCATTAGTGACAGAGTAAGTTTTACCTACATTATTTATAAAATTTGGGTGTCCTGAATATCCCACATAGTTACTTGTTTCAGGAAATCCTTGCTCATTCGACAAAATCACGGAACAGAAGTGGATTCCTCATGAAATTCTCCACAAGCTCTACAAAAAGGGGGAGCCTATTTTTGAATCATAATCATTGTTTCTGTAGCTGATTGGTGTGCTGATCACAGGGAGGACCCTTTCTATGCCATCTTTCATTTTTTTTCCTAGGCTGACATCTATTGGCTTGAGATCTTTCTATAGAAATTAATCTGTTTTTCATAGCATTTAACTGAGCAACATGGTTAGCTTCCATGGATTTAATCATTTCCTTTAGTTCACTATTGGAAGGATCCTTACTATCAAATGCAACTGCTTTATCTTTAGATTCATGATGCTTTGAAGTATTACCTCGTGTAAAACCAGGAAGGTTGGACTTGCCAGAGGATTGCATATTCCTATCAATATTTATGGTCATTTCTTGGGAAAGTCTTACAGTTGTTAATTCCTTGTCTCTAAGATGATACCTCATTTCACCATTGAAAGCCTCAATATAATAAATGGGAAGCATCTAGAGGTTTAATACTCTTATATGAATACTTGAATTAAAATTATTGAACTTCTAGTAATTTCTCCATTGTTTCATTCTCATTCTTCTTTATAGTGTGAAGTGCATCCAACAAGTAACGATGTTCCTTCTTATCACCCCATCTCTCTGTGAATGCTTATAGTAAATCCTTGATGGTGTTGAATTAGTTTTCATCTAACCGAGAGAACCAATCAAACGAATCTTCTTCAAGGAACAAGGAAAAGGGTTTCATTTTAAAATCATGATGGTTATGAGTTGCACCACTACACCATTTATTAATACAAGATGAAAAATCTTTGAGATAGCGACAACGTTTCAATAGTTTTTTTAGGTAGAGCATGAGGATAACCATCTATTGCAGAAAAATCAAGTGGAATAAAATAATCATCCATTTCTTCTACTTGTGAATTATTAAATAAAGTGTGGATATCAGAAATGGACTCAATCAAGACTATCAAGGATGCTAAGTGAGCTTGTTCAATCTCTTTCGATAAACCTTTTCAGAGAAGTGAGCTTGTTCAATCTCTTTCAATAAACCTTCAGTTAGGGGTGAATTTGACCAACCCACAATGAGTTCCTTCTTGTAGAATACCTTATATAATGATTTGACAATGGAGTTTTCAGATGAATCGAGTCAATTTCAAATATCCACAGGGTGCATCAAACAAAGAAAAAAATAAAGAGGAAAAAAAAGTGGAAGTGATGCAGGAATAGAAAGGTTTATCACGACAATGGCATAAAAATATTTGTCTTTATACACACCTCGGGTAACGTAGAAGAAATATTCAACTCACTGGGTGTTTCCTTGGGGGAAATCCTCGAGTCCAGATATCGTCACTCAACACTCGGCTCCTCCATCTAGGCCAACTCCTATACGTGAGGGTGGTGGTCCCTAAAATGACTAAGGCTAAGTACAAGAAACAAAAATCTAGGAGTTTGAAGAAAGCGTTATAAATAAGTCTATTCTAGTAACATATGTGATTCATTAACCATAAAAGATGCATTCATTGATAATATAAATAAATGAAATATATTCAACCATAAATTACTTCAATATAAAATGAAATACTTAAATTACCAATCTTGAAGTAAAGGTGTTCTCAAAGCAAAGAAATTAGACTAGTGCCAAATGTAAAGGTTGCTAAAATATGTGTTTAATGTTGTTGAAATGAAGATGTCCCATGTATGCTTGTCATTAAAAAATTATTATTAAAGATGAGTCGTTTAGTTAAAATTGGAAAAGGTTTATTGTGAAGTTGATTGGTGAATTGCAAGTTCAATTATGAGTGCAAAGTATGTGCAAGTGTTTGCAATAAAATAAATTTAATCCAAGTTTGTCCCTTTAGAGTTTATCCCTCAATTGGGTACAAAGAGTAATGTCGGAGGTCCAACAATGAGAGAATTGATCTCATTAATGAGTACCCCCTCTCTTCACACACAAGCTCAATGTATTGTCCCAATCAAACAATAACCAATATCGGATTGTCCTATTAAAACTAGATCCACATTGACTAGTCCCCGTTCTGTATGGAACCCACACTAGAGATCAAGCCAAGGCTCGCAGAGGAGGGGTCAAGAGCATACTAGGGGAAGTTTAGGGGATGGTTTATTTTCCAACTTTGAAAATTGCATAAATGAAATAATTGAAAAGGAAACTAAACTAAACTAAACTAGAAAAAACTACTCTAATGTTTCACGTCTTTGTATGAATAATTTTATGGTTTTGTTTTTATCTTTTTTAAATTAGCAAGAAATGAAAGCAATGAAATAAAATAAATGAAGCAATCATACAAGGACATTGATCCCCCCAGGGGGATTGAAATTGGGAGATGGGTTGCCCAATGCTTTTATTAATTTGTTAAAATCTCTTTTTGGAGAAGGCTTGCGATCATATTCAGATCTCGGGTCCATCCGTCCATCCATCCATTCCATCCATCCATCCATCCATTTGTCCATCTCCATCCATCCATCCATCCATCCATTCCATCCATTCCATTCCATTCCATTCCGTCCGTCCTTCCATCCATCCATTTCCATCCTCCACTCCGGCTCCATTTCCTCCTTCCTCCTTTCCTTTCCATTTCCATCCATCCGTCCATCCATCCATCCGCCCATCCTCCATCCATTCCATCCATCCGTCCATCCATCCGGGTCTTTCCATCCATTCATCCATCCGTCCATCCATCCGTCCATCCTTCATCCATCCGTCCTGTCCTTCCTTCCTTCATCCATCCGGCTCCTCCATTCCGTCGTCCGGGCTCCTTTTGTCCATCCTCCTTCCATCCATCCATTCCTCCTCCATTCCTTCCTCATCCTTCATTCTCCATTCCTCCTCCTCCATCCTCCATTCCTTTCCTCCATCCTCCATCCATCCATTCCTTTCGTCCTCCTTCCTTCCTCTTTCCTGTCCATTTCCTGTCCATCCATCCATTCCTCTGTCCACTATCCATCTTTCCTCCCTGTCATTCCTTCCTTCCTTCCTCCATCCATCCACTGTCCATCCATCCTTCCTCTTCCTCCGTCCTTCCTTCCATTCCTGTCCATCCATTCCATCCATGTCCATTAAAATCCACTCCGTCCCCATCCTCCATCAACCAACAGAGGAGAACCCTGGATTTGACAATGGCTGTGAGGAGCGGATCCTCATAGTCATTTTTGCACTATTTTTTGCTACGAATTCAACAGGGTAGTAAGAATTTGGATTTGAGAAACGTATTTTTAGGGCTCATGGTGAAATCACACATGTGTCATTAATGCATGGCACGTTTTCCAAGGAAAATTTTCTCTTCTCAGAATAGGTTCGTGTTTACAATCAAAAGTTGCAGAATGAAGACGGATTTGATGAAGATGTTGTGTTTTCTAAGTTTGGAGCAGCCAGTTAATCTCTTTGGCATGAAAACCAATGTAAGATTTTATGCATTTATGGTTTTGTCACTTTTTGAATTTTTTGAAAGAGTGAATGTATGTTGCAAAATATGGTGATCTTTGAGAGTTAAATGAGGCAAAAAGCTTTGATTTATTGCAGGAAATTCCTTGTTTGAGACTTTGCATGCAAATCGAGGTAGTGCGGTGTTAATAATGCCATTTTGGCACTTTCTCAGAAAGTGGCCATGTTCTGATCAAAAGTCTCAAAATTGTGAGACAAATATGATAATGATCATCATCATCGTAGCTTGAGTCTGAGCAACAAATTCAAAGAGGACCGTTGTCACTAGATGTGAGAGAGTCCATATTATGCCACATGTGTGTGAGATCATCCTTCATCAAAAGAGATCAACCTTCATCAGAAGAGATCAACCTTCATTAGAAGAGATAGTCTCTTTGTGAGAGAGACATTGCCACTTTTTGTGAGAAATGATCCTTTTGTATTGTCAAAGGAGATCGTATCATTGCCACTTGTTGTGAGAACTTATCCCTTTGTGTTGTCAAAGGAGATCGTCTCTTTGTAGGACTTGCCACATGCTGGCGAGAAACCAATCCTTTGTATTGTAACCAGCATTGATTGAGAGGAATTTGTCCCAATACTAAACATTGCTTAATGGGTCTTGTAACCACTTTTGAATGAGAGGCATTGTTTTTCCTAGAAGCTTGTTTTGGGCAATCATTGTGAACTTGTCCATGAGTGTTTTATAAACTTTGACAAGTATGGTATTGTGTTGAAAACATGATTATGCATTGTTAGCTACATATTTGTATTGATGCAAGTGTCGACATCAACATCCTCATTCTGAAGTACAAGGTGAAGGAGAAGAAGGGTACAAATTTTAGAGACTTGTTATGTAGATCCAGGAACAGGAAGTGCATAGTGGAGTGTAATACTCTTCTTAGAAGATGGTTGCAAAGATTCAAGTTAAAGTTTCTCTCTATACTTTTGGGCGACCACAGAGTGATTTTTGTGGGAGATTGATCAAGGATCTCCACAAAATTAACTTCATGGAGAAAATCATTAAACTTTGCACACCATGGAAAAAAATCATTAATTTTGCACACCATGGAGAAAAATCCATTAAAATTCTAATCAATGATAAGTGGCAAAGAATAATTAATTAATCATGAATGATTGTAGTGTAATAAGCGATTAATACTTGAATTGAGTTGGAAAATCTCACATATTATTCATTTAATTAAGCGGAAGTGGTTGTGAGAATCCAACTCACAAATTAATTTCCTAATTTTAAGGGGAAAAAGAATACTTGGGTGAGTGGAAATCTCATTATTTGTAAAATGGGAAATTGGTTTATGTGAGAATCCAACTCACAAATTAGTTTCATAATTTTAAGAGGAAATTAGTTTCCTAGTATTAGGGAGGAAGTTAAGGGTGTCATGAGTTACTTTGGACTCTTCCTCACTTTATTACAAGTGGATTCCTAGTCTCAAGGAGGAAGTTAAGGGTCTTTCTCATTTTTGTCCTTGAGTGGAGTACTAGATCCTAAATTCATGGATCTTGTCTTTTGGATTATGGAGCTAGGAAAAATGATTCAAACCCTTTATTGGGAGAGATTGAAAAAGGGATTTTGGAGGCCATTTTAGAGAGAAGTAAGCTTACTCATGCTTGTAGTTTGTAAGCCCATTTATTGGGAGATTTGAGCCCCTTAATTGGGAGAGTATGTGAGCCCCTACATTGGGAGAATTATGCCCCACATTGGGAGAGCCTTGTTTACCATTCATTTGGGAGAATATGTATCCCTTTTTTTGTAAAGGAGAATCAACCCCGCATTGGGAGAAGCAATGAAGCGATTCGTATTCCATCGGATCCAGAGACATAGCCATAATGGTGAACTCCTTTAACAATGGCGATCTCTTGTCATGTGTTGTTATTTCATCTCAATATTCCTATGCCTCCTTATTTCCAGAGTTAAGTTGTTGGATGCATTAAATAATGGTATATGAGATTTAATAAGATTCTTTACCAAGTTAACTTCAATTTGGATTCAAGCCTGTTAATCACTTCAATTTCACCTTTTCACGCAATCAAGTTCAATAAAAGCGATCTTAAATCTGACCTTTAATGGAGTGGCATAGAACTGAGTAAAGATTGGTAACAGGGTGACCTCGGTCTCATATTAGAATCCTTGGGAAATGGAGTCTTCTTAGTATGAAACACAAGGGGACTATGTCCTTTATATATCTTGAAGTGTGAGGTAGATGCAATCTAGCTCAACCTCCTCTTCAAGGGTGAGAACCTGCAACTTAGAAATCTCTTGCAAAGGAGAAAAATTGTTAAAAGTATGGTGTCACCTACAAAAGAAGCTTGGAAAGCATGAGAATTAAACTAAATAGAAATGAAATTCAAAGAGATCTAATGTAAGTGGACAATAATATTATGAATAAAACTATATTTTCTAATCTTATCCTACTAGGAACCAATTCCTTTTAGAAGGACAACTTTCACCAATCAAAATGCAAAAAATAACAAGAAATATTATACCTCACATTAGCACATTGACATAGAAGATACAAACATGAAAAGTATTACACCAATGTAGCCTCCAAATCCTTTATTCCAAATGAAATGATGGTATAATACAATGATACAACAAGTGTTTTCCTCCCAGGCACTAACTAGTTTACAATGGATGTGTGAGCTTGATTAAATAACAAAATGGTGAAGATCCCAAGGGAAATCTTGGTCATAACATATCAAGCTGAGAAATCCCACCTCAGCAGGGGGCATGAGGGGGTGCCACCTCTAAAGGGGTAGGCACCTCTCTCTGAGTACACCCCTCTTGAGGAGGGGTGCACCTCTTCTTTGGCATATTCACAAAGTCAAGGTGAGTTTCCACTTAAATCTCCATTAACTCCGAAATAAGTCACCCTTGAGTGCCACACACTCCCACTCAAGCTCAGTTGACTCAAACATGTCCCCGACATGTTTCCACAAAATAACATTTGCTGATTTTTTTGTCTTTATTTTTTAATGCTTTTATTCACCTTTTTTGAGGATTGATTTTTAATGGGTAAAATCAATATTTTCTCTAAAAAAGGTAGGTACATAGAATGGCGGGTATTCTAAAAAATAAAATGAATACCCCCAAGGCATATATTGCTCCCTAGTACCACTTATTTAACATACATCAATTACAATTAAAAATATCTGCGTTGCATAATTTTTTTTTTATTTGTTGAAAACTTTAAAAAATCCTAAAGGGGGACTTAACACATTTCCATATGACTCAAAAGTGACGACTAACATGGTAATATACATCATACACTAGACTTATACAACACACACTAAGGCCTAGCCCACTGGGACACACTCCAGCTTTGGAGGTGGTGAGTGAAAAAAACTTAGAAAAGCATGAAAAAGCAGCTTGTAAGGCAACAAGCTATAATTAAAAGTAAAAAAAAACACTTTGGAGTAATGTACTAATGACCAATTCTTAGAGGTATAATCCTTTTACAAGTTCATCATGCTAGCTCATCTTATTACAATTCCCCATTGGGTATGGAATCGCGGGGAAGAAGAAGAAGAAGAAGAAGAAGAGAAGAAGAAGAAAATGGGCCATAATGGGTGAATGGACTTTTTGAACAACGATTTTGAACAAGTATCTTGTTCATATTTGGTGGCTCAACAAAAATTCCATCCTAGAGAAACTTAGTGGGTAAAAAGAAGTATATATATTGTAAAAATATTTTAAAATCTTGTTAGATTAGACATATATAATTAAGTAATACATACATTGTAATAAATTAATCATTATGTTAATACAATTTTTCATAAAATTATCTGCATAAAATTGAAACATACGATATTTTTTTTAGTTGGTGGAGGAAAAACCCTAGCTTGGTTGTGGTTCCCATGGGCTTGAAATCCTTGTTCTCGTATCTAGTTTGAAAGTGACAGTAGCGTGGGATAAGGTATATCTCATATTCATGTGGTTTGATGAGGATTGTGGTTGACATGTGGGGTGTTGTACCTGACACAAGAAGGTCCAGGTAAGATGACATTAAATCATAGGAGGGGATTTCGTATGGAGGATGTATTTTTGGATTACTATGGTGATGGCTTGGGTATAGAAGAGATATTCTATTCAGGTGAGGATTTCATTTGCACACAGCAACTCAAGAGGACATTTTTTTAGGAAGGTCAGGAGCCATGCGATCGACCAAGGAAGACGATGTGATGATTGTGCCTTCCAAATATAGAATGCATTCAAGCCATGGGGGGGAGTGATCAGGGCCTTACATTGGATCTTATTCATTCCATGTAGGCACATTCCCTTAAGGTCTCGATTGTTGAAATTTCCAATTTTCATTCTCCCCATATGAAATCTGGTGGCTCATCTATAACATGGGTTCTCAGTAGTGCATCGAAGGAGACAAGTGGTGAGGTGTCGAACCAAAACTCCCCTCCTTAGATTTCAAAAAAAAAAAAAAAGTTCTTGAAGGTTAAGCGAGAGAGGAGCAATATGGTAGTCGGGGTAGACGTGGATATTGGAGTGATTCTAGCTATGCTAGGTAGAACGATAGTTGGTAGATTTAGTGATAAAATTGTGAGCCCCTCTTCTCTGAGGGTTTTCCTTGACTCAAATTGGTATGGTGTTTTGGGATACCATCTAGAGTACCATACTATGGACTGGGGCTGCATCTGTTTCAAGATTAGGATGAAGAAATATCTGGTGGAAATATTCAGTCGTGCATGGATTTAGGGTCTATCAGGTTTAGTTTTAAAGGATTTGGATATTAATTTTGACCCTTCCATAGATCCTCTTTCTCTTGCAAAGGTATGGGATATTCTTCCAAATATTCCATTGGTGTTCCGACATGAGGCGGTGCTAATCTCCATTGGTAACAAAACTGGAATTTTTTTTAGTTGTGATCCTAATTAGGACATAAAAATGGATGTGTTGGGCATGGGTGCAGATAGAAGTTGATTTGAGGGACAATCTACTTGATGAAATTGAATTGATGTGTGGTGGTTATACTTAGATTCAAAGGATTGATTGTGGAGGATTATTTAGTTGTTGATTTCCATGAAGTCGATTTTCCTTCAACTCGGTGTCCGAAGGCCTCTGTCTGATTTCCCCCCTTTCAAAAGTAAGATAAAATAGAATGAAGTAATTTTGTATAGTAAAAACAATTCTGAGATATATAAATGTCATGTTTATCCAAGTTAGTAATGAATATTTTTAAAATAGAGAGCACTACATAATACTTGAGTAGTAGTGCTAGTGAAATATCAAGTATACTAACACTTCACACCGTAACCAATTAACTATATTAAATTTCAAAATGATAGTTAAGCATTAATAAATAAATTTCAAAATGTCATATTAATCATCAATAAATGTTGATTTTAAAAATGGATCCATTTTTCAATAAAAAAATGTGTGCATAAACAAAGTTCTATGTTAATTTTAGATTAATTAAAATATTGATTTCTTATATTATCAAATTTCAACTATTAAAAAAATTACAAAATTTTTCATTACATTTCATTTTTTCTTCCAAATTGATATAAATATAATCCTATTTAGTTGATAATTAATTTAAACATTAATTATCATTATTTTACTAATAAAGTAAAAATTTGTCTTTTAATTAAATAAGTTTTAAAAAAATATTCAATCTTTATATAAAAATGAATAATATATTTAAAAACTCATTTGAACTTTGTTAATATATTTGTTTTTACTTGAAAAACACATTGATTTCCAAATACATTCCATGCTTTTAAGTTATACTTCATAATATGCTTAGATGTTATATTTTATGTATAGAATATTTATCTATTTGTAAATAACATGTTCAATAATGTTAAGTTAAATTTTAAATATAGAATATTTGTAAAAGTAAAATTATATCTTAAATTGTGATTTGTTAATTGAGTTTAGTTAAAGTGGTTAGGAGACATGATTCTTGTATCATTTCCATCAAATTATTTATAATTTTTTTCTAACTGTAATTTAGGAAAAAAATATTAAATCATGATAATGGTAAGTTATATAGTTAAGATCACTTGGATCGAGTGACAGGGAGGCACATCGTGTCAAATGGAGTGCCTCGAGACCTGCCCCCACATGGTACTCCGCCAACTTGATTTCTCATGCTTTCATTACTAGTTTTATTGTCTATCAATTTTAGTGTTTTGAAGACGTTTGTCCCACCTCTTGCTAGTCATCATGTTAAATCTTGATATCCTCGAGGTCTCTATCACACTAACTAGTTTTTAGACTTTTGCAATTTATTTTTTTTTGCTTTTAAGATTAAGAGGAAAACACAAACTGCTCTTATGTTGTTGGTCTAGTTTCCTAGCAACGGGTCAACATTTTCTAAATTTTCCATTTTTCGTAAGAGAATGGTGCATGGATAACTTAAAAAAAAAGTTATATAGTTAATATATTTTCAATATACTTTTGAAACTTAAAAAAATAATTAAGCAAAAATATTTATTATTAGAAAATGTATAGAAAATAATTAAAATATGTAAATATATAAAAATAATTAAATATTGTAAAAGTGAAATTTTTTATTATAAAATATTAAAATAAATATAATAATATATAATGTATAAATATAATTTTAAAAATTAATTAAAATTTTTTTTTTTTTTTTTTTTTAATAATTTGTTTTTTTTATTTTTATTTTAATATTATTAATTTTTTAATAATATAGAAATGAGTGTGAGTGGAAATGTTAACTTAGGACTAGAGGAAATTTATGGTCCCGGTAGATGTGACCAACTCTGCTTAAAAGATTTAGAAATCAACCATCACCTTTTTTATGGATTGTTCTTACACTCAAGAAATATGGACTAGAATTTATAAACATACAGGTCAAACCTGTAAGTGGAATGGAACCTTTATTGAAGATGCTCTAAATAACTAGCTCTCCCAACAACGCTCTCTCAACCTCAAATCCCTCCCACTAACAGAGGCTTAGGAAATCTAGATAGTGAGAAATCATGCCTTCTTTGATGATCCCCCCTCTTTATATTCCATCTATTCCTCTCAAAGCCTTGCATCTCTCATAACTTTCCAATATAATACAAATTTTTCCCAACCTCGACCTCAACAGGAATTTAGAAATCAACCATCACCTTTTTATGGATTGTTCTTACACTCAAGAAATATGGACTAGAATTTATAAACATACAGGTCAAACCTGTAAGTGGAATGGAACCTTTATTGAAGATGCTCTAAATAACTGGCTCTCCCAACAACGCTCTCTCAACCTCAAATCCCTCCCACTAACAGAGGCTTAGGAAATCTAGATAGTGAGAAATCATGCCTTCTTTGATGATACCCCCTCTTTATATTCCATCTATTCCTCTCAAAGCCTTGCATCTCTCATAACTTTCCAATATAATACAAATTTTTCCCAACCTCCACCTCAACAGGAGTTGCATATTCAATTGGATGTCCCTTGGGGATTCTTTTATGGGGTTTCCCAAGGAGTCCCATCCAAGGGTCGATCAAGTGACATCCTCCACTTATCTAGCACCCACTCTATAGGTTTTTCGATTGGTCTTGGGAGAGCCTCAAACAATTTAAATGAACTCATGGCCTTACATCTCCTTCTTCAAATACCCTAGGAATGTGCCATCTCACAGATCCATATCTATGGGGACTC
>SNQJ01S0263023.1:0-12117 GCA_010110895.2 Picea sitchensis | reverse complement strand
TGTTTAGTTGAATTTAAGATAGGAGGATATAACGATAATATATTGTGTGATGTCATTCCCATGGATGTTTGTCATCTATTGCTAGGTAGACCATGGCAATATGACAGGAATGTGGTTAATGATGGGAGGAAGAACACATACACCCTAGAGAAGAATGGGAGAACTCATATGTTGTTGTTGATTAAGGACAAGGGGGTAAAACCTGAAGTAAGAAACACTGTACTTCTCATGAGTGGTAAGGAACTTCTTACAGAGGTTAAGAAGAAAGAGGATACACAATTTATTGTGGTTAGGAAGCCTAAAAGTTTTTTCACCATAACAAGGGTAGATGATTTACCGAAAGAGGTTCAGAAGTTGTTGGAAGAGTTCACTGATATAGTAGTGGAAAAACTACCTCGTTCGTTGCCACCAATCAGAAGTATAAGTCATCAAATTGATATCATACCTGGAGCTAGTTTACCAAACAAAGAAGAGTACAGATTGACGCCACAGGAGAATGAAGAGGTCAAGAGACGGGTCCAGGACTTAATGGACAAGGGGTTGGTTAGAGAAAACTTGAGTTTGTGTGTTGTTCTGACAGTGCTCAGTCCGAAGAAAGACGAAGGCTAGAGGATGTGTACAGACTCAAGAGAGATCAACAAGATAACCATCAGATACAGATTTCCATTGCCAAGGATGGATGATCTGATGGATTGTTTGAGTGGGGCCAAGTTTTTTTCATAAGTTGATTTGAAGAGCGGTTATCACCAAATTCGCATGAGAGAAGGAGACGAATGGAAGACAACATTCAAGACCAATGAAGGGTTGTATGAATGACTTGTTATGCCATTTGGCTTAATGAACACGCCAATTACCTTCATGAGGTTGATGAATGAAGTC
This sequence comes from Picea sitchensis, assembly GCA_010110895.2. Taxonomy (NCBI): domain Eukaryota; kingdom Viridiplantae; phylum Streptophyta; class Pinopsida; order Pinales; family Pinaceae; genus Picea; species Picea sitchensis. The sequence goes on along the minus strand of SNQJ01S0263023.1, from coordinate 11,238 downwards.
CTGAAGGATTTCATTGGAAAATTTGTCATTGTGTACCTTGATGACATACTGATTTTCAGTAAAATGGAGGCAGAGCATATGAAACATTTGGCTACAGTGATGCAAAGGTTACAGCAAGAGAAGTTGTTGATAAACATGAGGAAATCCTCATTCATGAAGACAGAGCTCATTTATTTGGGGCTTTTTATTTCTGCAGATAAGTTGAGGATGGATCCAGATAAGGTGAAAGTAATTAAGAATTGGCCATCACCGAAGAGTATATTTGAGGTTCGAAGTTTTCATGGATTGGCTAGTTTCTACAGGAAGTTCATCAGGAATTTCAGTGGAATTAGTGCACCGATGATGGAAACAGTGAAGAAGAGACACAAGTATTTTCACTGGACAGAAGAGGCTGAGAAAATATTCAATTTGTTGAAAATGAAAATCACGGAACAACCAATTCTGGTGTTTCCAGATTTTAAAAAGATATTTCAAGTAAAATGTGATGCAAGTGGATTTGCAATAGGGGAAATCTTAAGTCAAGAAGACAGACCGATAGCATACTTCAGCGAGAAGCTGAATGAAGCGAAAGTGAAATACTCCATGTATGAAAAGGAGTTATATGCTATTATTCAAGCATTGAAGAAATGGAGACACTATTTGATTCCTAAGGAGTTTGTCTTATACAATGACAATCATGCTTTGCAATTTGTGACTCAACAGGAGAAGTTGAATCAAAGACATGTTAAATGGGTTGAATATATGCAAAACTTTACTTTTGTAACTAAGCATATTTATGGAACTGCTAACAAAGTTGTTGATGCTTTGAGCAGGAAATGTTTGCTATTGCAGGAGTTCAGAGTCAAAACTTTAGGTTTTGATGACCTTATGAACATGTACAGAGATGATCCAGATTTTAAGGAGGCGTATGAAGCAGCTGAGAATCCAATTCTCAGGGACAAAAGTCAATGGACAGAATACATGATCCAGGAAGGATTACTGTTTAAGGGTAATCAACTTTGTATTCCAAAATGCTCCATGAGGGAGAATTTGTTGAAGGAGAAACACAGTGGAGGATTGGTCGGGCATTTCAGTCACGAAAAGATGTTCTCAAAGATAAATGAGTCATATTTTTGGCCAGGAATGAGAGCAGATGTCAAAATATTTGTGGACATGTGTAGAATTTGTCAGCATTCAAAAGGAAAGAGGCAGAATGCAGGCTTTTATCAACCGTTACCCATACCTGAGAGGCTGTGGGATGCAGTCAGCATGGACTTCATATTGGGGTTGCCAAGAACACAAAGAGGGTTTGATTCAATATTTGTGGTAGTGGATGGATTTTCTAAGATGGCACACTTCATACCGTGTCAGAAAACCAGTGACGCAACTCACGTTGTGAATATGTTTTTCAAAGAAGTTATTCGACTTCACAGCTTACCAAGGAGCATAGTTTTGGATCGAGACACCAAGTTCGTGGGACACTTCTGGAGAACCTTATGGAAAGAGATGGGAATGAACTTGTCATTTAGTTCAGCTTATCATCCTCAGACAAATGGACAGACAGAGGTAGTGAACAAAAGTTTGGGAGACTTGCTGAGAAGTTTGGTGACAGAACACCACAGCCAGTGGGACAATATTCTACCACAGGCGGAATTTTCTTATAATGATTCAATCAACAGAAGCACAGGGTAGAGTCCATTTCAAATTGTTTATGGCATGCAGCCAAGGGGAGTTTCTGAATTGAGAGATTCAGAATAGACTGCGACTAGAAGTGCTAGTGTAGAGGATTTCGCAGAAGCGATGAAGGAGCTTCATAACCAGGTCAAGGAACGATTGCAAAATTTGAGCAAAGAGTATAAGCGAAGAGCAGATCAACATAGGCGACAACTTCAATTTGAAGTTGGTGATTTGATTCTGGCATATCTGAGAAAGGAAAGATTCCCAAGAGGGACATATAATAAATTAAAAATGAAGAAAATTGGACCGTGCAAGACCCTAAGAAAATTTGGGACAAATGCTTATGAGATCGAATTACCCGATGGGATTGGTATTTCTCCGATATTCAGCATCTCAAATTTGTACCCTTATAAATCTGAAGAAGCAGAAGCAGGTAATGAACAAGTAGAGGTTCAGTGGACTAAACATATTCCAGTTGTGAAGAAACCATAGATGGAAAGCATATTGGACAAAAGAGTTAGTAAAAGGACTAGGAGAAAGGAATACTTTGAATACTTAGTCAAATGGAAGGGACATCCAGTTGAATATGCCACCTGGGAAAATGAAGCAGAGATCCAGAAGCATGGATAGACCATGCGAGAGCTCATGGACAGGAGCCCATGAAAATTTTTCAAGCGAGGGAGTATGATGCAGGAGCATCGCGGGTAGCAAGCACGCGCGGAGGTGGAAGATAGATGGACAAGCGCCAACGCATTTCATGTTGAAATGTTTTGAAGATTGAATGTGCAAATAATTAATGGAATAGTTAAATAGGGGCGTACTCGCATTTATGGTGGAGCATTGTAAACAGATCATGAGCGACTCGCCCACATCTGAAGTAGATAGAGGCATTTAAGTCTATTTATGTAAGTAGGTAGGTTTGATTTCAGATTAGACAGTTTAGAGTGTAGGAGGGAAAACCGACTATAGACACCCTCATATTGTATCATTTGTAACAATTAGCAACATTGTCAATTGAGAATAGAGCATAGAGGAGAAGAAGCAGAGAGTTTTGTAGAAGAACCCATGTACAGAAGTTCTGAGATTAATATATGAAGCTTTAATTCAGACTCATGGTGTTGTGATATTCTCTGTGTATTCATGTTGAATGTTATGCTCATGGTTGTTTTACTCTTTCTGTGTACATTTTCTTTTATGTTATGTATGTATGATTTCTTGTTGAATGTCTGAAATCTGAAGAGAGGGAGAGTAAGGAATGAGTTTCAATTGTTTCTCTGTCTGAGCAAGAGTTTTCCTGCAAGGAGTGCAGTGAAATTGTCCGCAAGGAGTGCGTTGACAAAGGGTTCATAGTTTTTATCTCTGAAAGCTCAGGAGGGATAACATTGTTCTCATTATCGTAGAAGTGCAGGTTAAGCACAGGAGCCGTGCAAAGTGTGCGCAGGTCGAGCAGAGTCTCAGAGCTTACAACCTGAGGGAATTGTTGAAAGACTGTTGTCGCAGGGAGTGCACAGAGTTGAAGAGGTTCAAATACTAGAGCGTATTTGAAGAAGTGTCTCAAGGAGTGCGTGCAGGAATTATCCCCAAAGGACTTGAGTATTTTTTAACCAATCTCAGGAGGGATAGAGTCTTCGAGGTTTTCGAAGAGAAGCTCAAGAGGCTAGTGCCTTGAAGTGTTGAAAGGAGGCGTAGCGATGTTGTTTTGCAGGTGGACAAGTTCTGTGAAGGAATACCCATTCATTTCGTAGGAGTCCTCAAGGAGGAATCGGACGGTCAGAATTCCCCGTGGAGAATTCTCGAAGTCCCGAGAGCCGTCAGATCTAGCAGAAGAGTAAGGAGAGTTACGGCGAGTGTTTTCTAAAGTGTAAGCTCATGAGAGATAGGGTCGTAGATCAAAGCCAACTAGGGTCGTTGGATTTACTCGTGAATTTCCATTTTAGAGTTTGGAGGTTTGAGGAGGCAAAAGAATTCGCGTCCAAAGATAGAGGACAGTAGAGTGGACAGGTAGTGTACTTGTCGACACAGAGGTCAAACCTTTGTTGACCATTTCGGGGTATCGTGAGTTGGAGAACTGAAAGCCTTGTAGCGAGATTCGTGAAATTGCGAAGTGTGGAGTCTCGAAGGGGCGAAAAGATTTGCGTGGGGCCAGCTATTGGTGACGTGTATCAGAACTCGGCATTTTGGCGTTTCGAAGGATAGGAGGTCGAGACTTCTATCCCGAGATCCCCGAAATTATGAAACGCGATATTGTCGTGGGAAAGGACATAACAATCGTTTCAGTGTATCGTAAGTTAGGGTTTTAGAAGGCGAAGAGTTGAGAGATTTGGAAGGAGAAGTCGGGAAGTCGCGAACTCCGAAGTTCTGAAATTGCGAGAAATACAACCACATTTTTTGGTCAAAGGGAGATTGGAATTGATGCTTCATGTTTGATCGCGTGGACTCAATTCATAAGGACCTATGGATAAACACCATTTTGTGTGCGTTGGATTCCCCAAAGAGGAATCGAAGAGTCAATTAGACTCAAAGGGGCAGAAAAGGAACGATCCTGCGTAGACCTTGGCCTGAGGGTCGAGGGCTACGTCATTATGTTTACTTTATGATCTGCATTCTTTATGATGGCTGCAATATTATTTCATTTATATCTTCTTATTTTCCTAATCTCTAAGTGGTAATTGAACACATGCTTAAAGCGTAACCAAGTCTTTTAAAGATCATTTTCGGATCAAATGGTATCAAAGCAGGTTGACAGTTGGTTGTTTGAGTTTGCATGATTACCAGGGAAAAGATAAGTCGAGGTGAAGGTGAGCTTGTAGAAGGAGATACAAAGATTAGATCAAGAAAGAGGACTTCTGAAAGTGAGAAGATGACATCTGAAGAAGGAATGTCTCAGACCGAGATAGAGTTTCAAAAGACATTCTTCGCCATGTATGAGATGGAAAATGTCTTATATGATGATTACTTGGAATGGGAGAGGCCTTTTCAAGGGGAATCGTCAAAACAAGAAAAAAATGAAGAATGAGAGTATCCTCCTAAACCTCCTCCTTCACCTCCTTCATCTCCATCTTATTCTTCTTCAAGTACAAATTCAATTTCTACTGCAAGAAAACATTCCTATAAACATAAGCATGATATGACATTACTTAAGCTTGATGTAAAATTTGAATTTCCCATGTATGATGGGGAAGTCAATGTTGAGAGGCTTGATAACTGGGTCAGACAGATGGAAGTTTATTACAATGTGCAACAAATCAAAGATGAGGAAACCCAAATAAAATTGGCATTGCTTCGTCTTGCAAGCACAACACTCATCTGGTAGCGAAGTAAATTGCAACATGGTACTCAACAAGTTGGTAATGTATTTCCATCATGGAAAGATTTTGTTATTGCACTTAGAAAGCAGTTTTATCCTTTGGGTTATAAGGAAAAGGATTCAATTGAATGGAAAAGGCTTAAACTAAGAAAAGGACAAATGATGCAAGAATACATGGATGAATTTTGTAAGATGGCATTAATGTTGAATATTCCATTACATACACAAGAAACTCTTATGAAGTACATAGGAGGTTTACCTGCACATATTCGTAACACTGTATTTATGTTTGGACCTACTAATCTTGATGAGGTTTTTGTTCAAGCAACGTATATTGAAGAAGGGAAAACAAGAGTTGGTGTATCAGGGGAATCGTCTTCAAGGAAATAAGACAAAAGAAAGGGGAATGGAAAGAAATCAAATTCAGCGATAATGAAGGAAGGGAAGCTCTCTTGCAAGCAATGCAAGAAAGAAGGGTATGTTGCTGAACATTGATGGCAATTTCACCCAGAGAAGAGACCAAAGTGGTTCAAAGAAAGGAAAGGGAGGCAAACAGCTGCAACAACAACATGACCAACAAACTTGGGATATGATTCAGGTGATGAGACTAAAATCACGAGAACTGGTTTGACAGGTAAAATTGGTGATGGTTCTGATTCAAGAAGTAAGTTATTTCATCTAAGGGTAATAATGAAACATACTAAGATCGATACTTTGATATATAGTGGATCTCAATCTAACTTAATTTTAGAAGAAGTGGTTAATAAATTGGGATTAAACACTAAGATGCATCATAAACCTTACTCACTTAAATGGATAAGAAACAATCATAAATTGCACATAACAAAGAAATGCACTTTAAGGTTTGCAATTTCATCAAATTTTGTGGAGGTAACATGTGATGTGGTGCCACTAAATGAATGTGGAATGGTCTTAGGCAACCCTTATTTATATGATCGCAAATCAACATTCTACAGGGAACAAAACCAATATCACTTAACTAAAGAAGGCAATGAATATGTTGTACATGATCATCACTTAAAAGCAAATCAATGTCTTCCAACAATGGAAGAATTAAGAAAGGAATCTTATGCAAGCAACACACCTATAATTGTTCCAAGTAAAGCAGTTGATCATAAGAATGAAGATGAGATGGTTGTAGAATGGAAATTCAATCATACTTTTCTTCAAGACAAGTTAATTTAGTGCAAGCACATCAAACATATTGATTTGGTTTCAGTCATATGTCTGATGTTATCATTGCTAATGTTTTCAACATGGATGGTAGTGGCTTCAGTAAGATGTGAACGAGAACAAGTGGCTAACAATATGATTTCACTTATCATGGTTGTTTTTCAATTGATTATGATGCGACAGGTGCACATGACAGAGTTTAAAGACAAAGGACAAGTGGGGTGGCCTATCCCGCACTTAATGACTGGTTAATACCCTTTTGGAGGACAAAAAGGTCTTAGTGGGGAGGCATGACCCAAAATGGATCCAGGAAGACCTAAAAATCAAAGTTCTAGGAATTGGATGAAACCAACTCCATTGCGTCAGGCTCGTTGCACCGATTATGACCATGTTGTTTTTTCAAAAATGAACACTGTATACGAAAGTTATCGTGTTCTGATCAATTTCCCAAACAAGAAAAAAAGAGTCAAAGTCAACAGGTCAAAGTCAACACTGACATCAGAAGTACGTCATGATGATGTCAGAATTACATCATGTTGATGTCATCATGACATGTGGCAGCACCAGGAGGTGACATGTGTCACTCATTTTTGGCATTTTTAGGGGTTGATGTGGACCAATCAAAAATTGACACGTGGCATTATATGGATGTGACACGTGGCACTATACAGACGCGACACATGGTTGTACGGAATGTTTATGTGGCAGTCATACGGATGACACATGGCAGGTGACTGGGTAATGACGTGGTAGTAAGGATGTTGATGTGGCAGGGTGACATGGTAGTATAGATGTTGACGTGGCAGGGTAACGTGGCAGTACGAATGATGATGTGGCAGTTGACAGGGAAAGTGATATGGCAGTACAGATGATGACATGGGATGTTCACTGGGTAGGCTAACGTGGCTCAGGCCAATTAGGGGGTGACACGTGGCCTAATCAGAGGGTGCCACGTGGCATCCCGAATTTGCCCAATGTTGCCTAGGTCGAATTTTTAGGGCCCTAGTCATAAGGGGCGCCATACGACCACAGGCCCAAGATTTGGAGGTTGCACCTGTTAGGATAAATTTGGCATATTTGGCCAAATTTGGAGGATTTAGCCAAATTTGGGCCTGATTTTAGTGGATTTTTGCCTATAAAATGGGATCTGAGCCCAAAAAGAGCCCAGAAAGAGGGGGGAAGTTGGGATTTCAACCCCCAACTCAAATTTTATATAATCAAGGAATGATTGAATCTTTTTTCAAGTTCAAAGACAACAAAATGATGAATAAATTGTGAAGATAAAGTCATTTTTATGCAGGGAAGCCATTGAGGAAGTGAACTTTGGAAGCCATTTTCGGGAGCTACACTCAACCTTTTTCAGTGTCGTCAGTTATGTTGGATTCTTGAGGTCGAAAAAAATAGAACCAAACCAGTTTGTAATCCATTTGATGCAATTATGATGTACTTTTTAAGAATTGAATATTAATAAGAAATCCTCCCCCACTGAGACAAAGGCCCAGTGACGTAGGAAACCTTGTCGAACTATGTTATCAAGCTTGTTGTTATGGTTTGATGTTCCTTATGCTTACTTTATAATATGCATTCTTTATGATGGCTACAATATTCTTTCATTAAGATCTTCTTCTTTTCTTAATTTCTAAGTGGTAATTGAACACATGCTTAAAACTTAACCAAGTATTTTAAAGATCATTTTCAGATAATGTCATTGGGGCATTCACTTTCATGGTGCGTAGCGGGTCCTTTGATGATGATACATGACCTTTCAATGAGTAGGTATCACATTTCACCATGCTTTCACATTTTGATGATTATGAGTGGCCTTTGGAGGCCCTCGCACCCTTCTAGAGCATGATGTCATCCTTGTTGGGGATTTTTACACCCACATTTGTGATCTTAGAGGAGACGTTTTGGTGTGTTAGCATGTTTTATTATTGTTTGATGATATTTGAGGGGTCTTCCTTGACCTATCTCACTTGTATCATGGTTATTTATTATTTTTAAGGGGATTTTGAGGGTTTATAGCGCTAGGGTCAGCTCATATTTAAAGGCTAGTGCTAACTCATTTGTAAATAATAACTCACACTTGTGGGGAATCACTTTTATTTATCTCTTATCTTCTTTTCTACTATGAAGTTATTATGTGCACTTGTGGATGTTTCTCTTGATTTTATGGATGATATACGAAATTGAGTTTCCTCATGCATAGCGACCTGGAATAGTAAGTGTTATTCTTCAAGTTTAAGTGTTTTTTCATGCTATATTATGGTGGATTATCTATTAGATTGTTAATTGTTGCATGTTACCTTATATGCTAGGTTCATTTTGTTAGAAACTCTAAGGAAGGATTAAAATTGTTTATCTCCCTCCCTTTTTTCATTCAACTTATTTGTTGAATCATTTAAGACCTGGTCTAGGGGTTAAGATTACTTATCCCACTAGGGTTTGTCATAGCTAGTTCAAGACCTAAGGTTTATGAGTGGATAAACCTTAGGGTTTGACCTAGTTCACCTAGATTTTTAAGATAGATGTCTCAAAAGAAGGAGACAACACTAGGATTTATAAGGGTATAAACCCCAGGGTTAGTCTTTGTGAAGTTTAATCCTGCATCTATGAGGGCATAGTCCTAGGGTTTAAAACTTCCAAGTATTTTTGTCTATCTAACATCCATTTATGTGTTTCATTAACTCCATTTACCAAAGAATTGAAAACGACATTGGTCTTTCCATTGTAAGTGAGATAAAACCTTAACTTTCACCTTCTTTCTCAAAGTGACTTGTTAGTTTAGATACTTTCATTTTCATGCTTATTTCAACTCGACGTTTTGCATTCTAAGCCATTTATTTATTGTTGTTATAAATTTTGTTACAACCACAAGGGATTGAGAATATTGTTGATAATTGACTTAGTTTCATGCTCTTTCATTCATGTAATGATTGGTTATAAAATCACACTCCTTCTACTTGATAATCAACATATCCTTCATACCTACTTTGTTGATTTTGGGGCTGCCAAGTCGTTGTTGTTATAAACTATATATTGTTGAAGTGTATTATTTCTTACTACAAGTTTATTACAACATTCATTTTCTCTTTGATATCTAGTTCTATGTGGCTTATTATTCTTTCCTTAGACTTGATATTTATCATTGAATCTATTGGAACACTTATCTCACACAAGCACGATCAATTACCTTTTCTAACTCCTCCCAAATTTTCCTGTTGCTTATACCTATCCTATCTCATCAATTGACCAATATAGGGGGTCGTATACTTTCCTTTAGATTGTTATATGATCCCTTGAGGTTGCTAGGGGAGCCTCCCTTGTGTTGGATCACAATCCTTCACTAAAAGAGGGAAGTATTTACTTAGATGACAATGGAAACTACTTCCATATGTTTATCTAGTATAACATCTTGTGAAGGCTTTGCACAAGTGTTAGATTGGGTGATAACATTTTGGTGTTGCTACCTAGGAGAATTGAGTCATTCTTCCTACGACACTTTCTTGGTAATCCTACTCTAGTTCAAAGCCTTCTTATCCAACTTACCTGGTGACTCCATTAAGGGAAGAATCCCTTTATCTTATCTCGATGATCCTTTTCTAACAAGATCATCTGGAGACTCCAATGAAACCAAGTGTTGAAAGAACTAATCCAGAGCCTAATATAAGGTTCTCTAATCCATCTAAGGATTATAGAATAAGGCCTCCTCATAACTCTCTTGTAGTCAAATCCTTGTTTAGAGGAAGACTTCCTTTATCCCCAATGGCTCAATGACCATGGGTTTCCAATGTATTCAAGCCTTTAGATATGTCTGGAATCCCAGGATACCCTTGTGCTATGCCTCATAAGTTTGAGAAATGGTTGCCCAAATTTTCTGGTAATATTGTCATTACTACTAAAGAACATTTAGATAAATTTTGGGAATCTATTGAAAATAACCCTCTTAATAATGATGATGAAGATATAGTTATGAGACTCTTTTCTTCTACCTTTGTGGAAGATGCTAGGAAATGATATAATAACCTCCCTGATAAGAGTATTACAACTTGGGATGACTTCCATAAGTTATTTATGAAAATATGGTGCACTAAAAAGGATCCTAGAATGTTATTATTGCAATTTAATGAAATAAATAATAAACATAATGAAACAATTAAAGAATTTGATGCCATATTTGACAAATTATTTAAGCAAATCCCTCGCAATGTTAGACCAAAGAACAATGATGGGGAAATTTGGGTTTATGCTTAAGGACAAGTCCCCAAAGACTATTGGAGAAGCAAAAGAGCAAGTCGTTAATATTTAATAAAATCTTCTATCTTCTAAGGTGGAACCTTTTCACACTCCTAGAGCCAAGGATGAGACCAAGCCAAGGACCTTACATAATGTTGATCTTGCTTAAGACCCTATGACATTGATGACTCAAATATTTGAAGAAATCATAACCAACCTTTCTCAAAATCAAACCCTCATGATTAATAAGATTGCTAACATAGAAAGGGCACAACAACAAGATTTTCATCCTAAACCTCAATAGAATGGTTATCCACAAAGACAAAACCCAGAGTGGAAACCTAGACCTCAAAATGAGAAAAGGGTTCCTAATACCTTACACCTACTAATGCCATAAACCAAGAAGGTATCCCTTGGTGTTTTCCTTATGCAGATTCTCATTGGGAGCATGAGTGTCCCAAAATTCATGATGGCGATGGTAATAATGAGGACCCTATGAACTTCCTTGACACATTAGATCCCATATATACCATATCTTCCCAATATTATTTTAATGTGACCATGGAACAAATTGAACAAGCTAAACAAGAGCCTCTTAGGAAAGCTATAATGGAAACTTTAAATTAAATGGATGAATATTCAAGGGAGAGGCTTAGAAAAAGGGAAATACAAGTTTATACTAGAAAGAAGAATGCACTTGATAACCCTCCTATTGATCCTAGACTTCCTCAAGAAAGGCTTCCTTTTCCATCAAGTAATACTCCTCCTCCTCAACCAACCTTTCCTAAGAGTAATGATATAGACTTGAATATTTACATGGATAATATCTTGAATAAATTCAATGT
>SNQJ01S0263022.1:0-12117 GCA_010110895.2 Picea sitchensis | reverse complement strand
GCATTTATGCATAATTAATGAAAGTAGGTAGATTTAAAATTCTAGATTAGACAGTTTTAGGAGCTGGAGGGAAAACGGATATAGACACCCTTGTCTTTGTATCTTTAGGGATTGTATCATAGAGCATAGAAGAGGGAGCTGTAGCAGAGAGCTATGTAGAAGAACCCATGTACATAAATTCTGAAATTAATATATATGAAGCTTTGATTCAGACTCATGGTGTTATAATGCATTCTATGCGTACGTGTTGAATGTTATGCTTATGGTTGTTTACTCTTTCTGTTACAAGATTGTTGTTATGTTGTGTATGTAGGATTTCATGTTAAGTGTTTGAAATCTGAGAGAGTAAAGAAATGAGTTTCAATTGTTTTTCACTTCTTGAGTAAAAGTTCATGCAAGGAGTGCAGTGAAGCGTTCGCAAGGAGTGCGTTGGCGGATTCAGAGTTCATCTTTGAAATTTCAAGAGGGATAACATTGTTCTCATTTTCTACAGAAGTGAAAGAAGGCACAGAAGCCATGCAAGGCGTGCGTAGGCTGGTAGGAATTTTGGAATTCCTAGACAAATGTGAAATACTACGGTTGCAGTGAGTTGCACAGAGTCAAAGAACTCAAATACTTAGGAGTATTTGAAGAAGTAAAGCAAGGAGTGCATGCAGGGACCTTTTAGAAGGTGTAAAGGTTGTGAAGGCAAAGCTTAGGAGAGTTAAAACCTTTCAAAGCACTGAAGAGCAGAAGAGGAACTTCAATCAATGAGCAGAGACCAATTCGAGGCGAAGGAAGTGTTGAAGAGAATCAAAGGAGAAGAATTTCAGAAGGAATTTGGACGGTCGAGGTTCTCCAAGGAGAACTCCCGAAACAATGAAGATTGTTGGATCGGCGGAAGCTGCTAGGTGGATAACAGTCAGGACAAAGCTATCATTTGGATAGCCTAGATTAACATCAGCCATTGATCAAGATTCCCAGGGCCGTCAGATTATTTCAGAGTTTTGGACTTCGAAAGTCTGAGTTGTAAGTTTGGATCTTGACATGTCAAGTACCCAAAGTCTGAAAGAAACCTTGTCCGTGTGAGGTGGAGAAGTGGAAGGTTGGAGTTTCAGAATCTCGGAGTTTAGGATTTTGGGAGATTCAAAGTCAAGTGTTCGGGCATAGTATAGCAAAGAACCCGAAATTTGCAGAGCAACAGAGTATTGTTGGGACTTCGGAAGTCGGAAATTCGACATTCCCGTTGACAAGGGTTTACACTCCACATTGAATTTTCTGAAGTTGCGAATCCCGAAGGAGCGGGAAGAGTATACGTGTTTAGGAAAATCGAAATTTGGGAAACCAAGGATTGCAAGGACATAAGGTGGTTTGAGAGTTCTAAACTCCCGATACTCGGAAACCCGAAACAAAGATGAGGTGACACGTGGAAGGGAAGGAGACTTCCTGTCGAGGTTCGCGAAAGCAGAGGAGGAGAATTACCATTTCGATATTTCGGAAGTTCGGAGACCGGAAGGTGGAGAGGACAAAGAGTTCGAGATTTGACATATCGAACTCCCGGTATGCAAAATCGCGCTGAATGTTGGATCAAAGGAAGGTTCACAGTCGTTGATTTCTATGGGAGCGGAACAATAGTGTTTTGGTGATTCAGAATTCAGCATATTAGGAGTCCTATTGACGAGAGAACGAATATAGTGAAGAGGATAACCTGGTACATGAAAGTCCGAAAGGATTTCAGAAGACGCATTTCATTACTTCAGGGTTTGGAAGTTCGGGAGTCTCGAGGACCTAGTGCAACTCTCTTCGGCATTTAAAGTCCCAAAAATGAGAAGGAAGGATAAGGTGGGAGAATTACGTTTCGGAGAACCGGGAACCGGAAAATCGGGATTTCGGGGGTCAAGGAGTAGATTTGCACACCGTTGCAACTCGCAAACTCGAAAAAGCCGAAAATCTGAAATAGAAGGTAAAGAAAATCCAGTTGTAACATATCGGGTTTCGGAGGAAAGAAGGAGTAGGGTGCTCGACCATAAGATTTGCGAAATCGCGAAATCCGATATCTCGAAGTAAAGAGGGAATATCCTCAAGGTTTGTTATGGGTTTTGATTTCCTGAAAGGGAAATAGAAGAGCTAATCGAGCTCTTAGGGGCCAAAAGAGGAAGATCCGGTGCGGATCCCGACCTGTGGGTTTGGTGGTCTAAGATAGTTGTGGTAGCAGAGCCCTTCTCTGTTTGTAGACTGCAGATAGAGAGAGCAAGAAATATTTATAGCCATGCCATCGAGAAGAAGAGAGAGGCCAATGCCTGATCCAACAGTGGAGAGAGAAATGCGTGACCTACGTTCCAGGCTTGATGCCATGGAGACAACACAGAGACACATAGTCAATGCTGGGGATATCAGCGAGCCTGAAAGTGAAAATGAAGCTAGATGTGAAGGAGAGCAAGTTGCAACAGATGAACGCCTATTCAGGGTTGTTGCAAGGATAGGTGCTAGAGAAAAAATGGACATTCTAGTATATGAGGGAAACCTGGATGTTGAAGAGATTCTAGACTAGATTAGAGCTCTGGACACATATTTTGACTATGAAGATGTCGAGGAAGACAAGAAGGTCAAACATGCTGTCACGAGACTTAAAGGACATGCAACATTGTGGTGGGATGAACTACAAGCTGACAGACGCTGCAAAGGCAAGTAGAAAATCAAGAGTTGGGATAGGATGGTCACAAAGATGAAGGCGAAATTCATACCCAAGGATCACCAAATTACTTTGTTCCGGAGGATGCAGAACTTGAGATAGAAGCTGATGTCAGTGAAAGAGTACACTAAGGAGTTCTATAAAATAAACATCAGAGCAGGTCATCGATAAAATGATGATGAAAAAGTTTCTAGGTATATGAATGGTCTGTGGTATGACATTCAGGATGAGATGAGCATGATGAGCCTTCGAAGTGTGGAGGATGCTTATCAGATGGCTCTAAAAGATGAAGAGAAGCTGAGCCGAAAACAAGGTTAGAGAGGCCGAGGCAGAAGTCAAACTAGAGGCAAAACAGTTTCCCATGACAGGAATCAGAAACCTAAAGAGGAATGGAAGAAACCTCAGACTCAGACTGAGAGAGGTGGAATCTCACAGAAAGGACAGTACGATGACAGAAATACTTTTCCTCGAACCAGAGGAAGAGGAAGAGGCAGAGGTGGAGAAATAAAATGCTTTCCCTGCAGGAAAAATGGACGCAAATCTTATGAATGTCCAGATAAGAAGAAAGAAGGAGGTGAGACTCACATTGTCGAAGCACAAAGGAGGAATGTTGAGGCGGAGGATGCTAAAGGCAGAAGATCTTTGATGATGCAGAAGGTTCTCTTAACGCCAGAGAAGGAGGCGGAGAATCCAACTTAAAGGAACAGTCTTTTTTGGACTTCTTGCAAGACCAAGGATAGGGTATGCAAAGTTATCGTGGACAGTGGAAGCAAAGACAATCTCGTTTCTATGGAGATGGTAGAAAAGCTGGAGCTAGAGACTATTGAACATCCAAGCCCATACAGAGTTTCATGGATACAAAAAGGGCATCAGGTAAATGTCACTAAACGATGTTTAGTTGAATTTAAAATAGGTGGATATAAGGATGAAATACTATGTGATGTCATTCCCATGGATGTTTGTCATCTATTGCTTGGTAGACCATGGAAATATGACAGGAATGTGATTCATGATGGGAGAAAGAACACATACACCCTGGAGAAGAATGGGAGAACTCACATGTTGTTGCCAATTAAAGACAAAGAAGTAAAACCTGAAGTAAGCAACACTATACTTCTCATGAGTGGGAAGGAACTTCTTTCGGAGGTTAAGAAGAAAGAAGATACACAATTTATTGTGGTGAGGAAGCCTAAATTTTTTTTAACCAGTACAAGAGTGGATGATTTACCAGAAGAAATCCAGAAGTTGCTGGAGGAGTTTTCTCATATAGTAGTGGAAGAACTACCTTGTTCGTTGCCACCGATCAGAAGTGTAAGTCATCACATTGATCTCATACCTGGAGCTAGTTTACCAAACAAAGCAGTGTACAGATTGACGTCGTAGGAGAATGAAGCAGTCAAAAGACAAGTCCAGGACTTAATGGACAAAGGGTTGATTAGAGAGAGATTGAGTCCATGTGTTGTTCCGACAATACTCAGCCCAAAGAAAGATGGAGGCTGGAGAATGTGTACGGACTCAAGAGAAATTAACAAGATTACCATAAGGTATAGATTTCCATTACCAAGGATGGATGATTTGATGGATTGCTTAAGTGGAGAATTTTTTTTTTCAAAGATTGATTGAAAAGCGGTTATCATCAAATTCGTATGAGAGAAGGTGATGAGTGGAAGACAACCTTCAAGACCAATGAGGGACTGTATGAATGGCTTGTTATGCCATTTGGATTAACAAACACACCGAGTACTTTCATGAGGTTGATGAATGAATCCTGAAGGATTTCATTGGGAAATTCGTCATTGTATATCTTGACGACATACTAATTTTCAGCAGAACCAAAACAGAGCACTTGAATCATTTGGCTACAGTGATGAAGAGATTACAACAAGAGAGGTTGCTGATAAACATGTAAAAATCATCATTCATGAGGACGGAGCTCATTAATTTGGGATTTTTTATTTCTGCAGATAAGCTGAAAATGGATCCAGATAAAGTAGAGGTGATTAAGAATTGGCCATCGCCGAAGAGTATATTTGAAGTTCAAAGTTTTCATGGATTGGCTAGTTTCTACAGGAAATTTATTAGAAGTTTCATTGGAATTAGCGCACCGATGATGGACACGGTGAAGAAAAGACATACATCTTTTCATTGGACAAAAGAAGCAGAGAAAATCTTCAATTTGTTGAAGAAGAAGATTACAGAACAGGCAATTTTGGTGTTGCCCGATTTCAACAAGACGTTTCAGGTCAAATGTGATGCCAGTGGATTTTCCATAGGAGCAGTCTTGAGCCAAGATGATAGACCGATCTCATACTTCAGTGAGAAACTGAATGAAGTGAAAGTGAAGTACTCCACATATGATAAGGAATTTTATGCAGTCATACAGGCACTGAAAAAGTGGAGGCACTATTTGGTTCCTAAGGAGTTTGTCTTATATAGTGACAATCACGCGTTGCAATTTGTAACTCAATAGGAAAAGCTAAACCAAAGACATGTCAAATGGGTTGAATATATGCAAAATTTTACTTTTGTAATTAAACATATTTCTGGAACTGCTAACAAGGTTGTTGATGCTTTGAGTAGGAAAAGTTTACTTATGCAGGAGTTCAGAGTCAAAACATTGGGTTTTGATAATCTCAAGGACATGTACAGAGATGATCTAGATTTCAAGGAGGCGTATGAGGAATTTGAGAATCCAATTCTCAGGGACATGAGTCAATGGGTAGAATATATGATCCAGGATGGGTTGTTATTCATAGGTAATCAACTGTGCATTCTAAATTTCTCCATGAGGGAGAATTCGTTGAAGGAAAAACACAGTGGAGGACTGGCCGGACATTTCGGTCATGATAAAATGTTTTCAAAGTTGAACAACTCATATTTTTGGCTGGGGATGAGGAACGATGTTAAAATATTCGCGGACAGATGCATAATTTGTCAGCACTCAAAAGGAGAAAGACAGAATACAGGGTTATACCATCCGTTACCCATACCTGGGAGGCCGTGGGATGCAGTGAGCATGGATTTTGTGTTAGGGATGCCAAGAACACAACGATGGTTTGATTCAATCTTTGTGGTGGTAGATAGATTTTATAAAATGACACATTTTATACCATGTCATAAAACCAGTGATGTGACTCATATTGCGAACCTGTTTTTCAAAGAAGTTGTCATACTTCACGGCTTACCAAGGAGCATAGTTTCAGATCGAGACACCAAGTTTGTGGGACATTTCTAGAGGACCTTGTGGAAGAAGCTGGGAACAAAACTGTCATTTAGCTCGGCTTATCATCTTCAGATGGATGGACAAACAGAAGTGGTAAACAGAAGCTTGGGATATTTACTAAGGAGCCTAGTGACTAAACACCACAGTCAGTGGGATCACATTCTACCACAGGCGGAATTTTCTTATAATGACTCAATCAATAGAAGCACAGGGTAGAGTCCATTTCAGATTGTTTATGGAATGCAACCCAGGGGAGTTTTTGAATTGAGAGATTCAGAACAGGATGAAACTAGAAGTGCTAGTGCAGAGGATTTTGCAGAGGAAATGAAGGAACTTCACATCCAAGTGAATAAATGACTGCAAAACTCGAGCCAAGAGTATAAATGAAGAGCATATCAACACAAGCGATAACTTCAAGTTGAAGTTGGTGATCTGATTCTTGCATACTTGAGGAAGGAAAGGTTCCCAAGGGGAACGTATAACAAACTGAAAATGAAAAATATTGGACCATGCAGGATCATAAGAAAATTCGGGGCAAATGCATATGAGATTGAATTACCAGATGGGATCGAAATTTCACTGATATTCAATATCTCAGATTTGTACCCTTACAAAGATGGAGAAGCAGGAGCAGACAATGAGCAGACAGAGGTTCAGTGGACTAAACAATTGCCTGTAGCTGAAAAGCCACAGATGGAGAGCATACTTGACAAGAGAGTCAACAAGAGGACCAGGAGAAAGGAGTATTTTGAATACTTGGTCAAATGGGAAGGACATCCAGTTGAAGATGCCAGTTGGGAGAATGAAGCAGAAATTTAGAACCATGGACAGACAGTGCAAGAGCTCATGAACAGGAGTCCATGAAAATTTTCAAGTGAGGGAGTATGATGCAAGAGAATCACTAGCAGCAAGCGAGCATGGGACAAACACCATTTCATTTTTGGCACATGTTAAAATTGTTTGAAATATTTTGAAAGTTTGGATGCATAGACTTTAATGAGATAGTTAAGAAAGGTGTACATCCAAATTGTAAACACATCTTGAGCGATCCACTCTCATCTGTATTAGATAGAGGAATTTATGCATAATTAATGAAAGTAGGTAGATTTAAAATTCTAGATTAGACAGTTTTAGGAGCTAGAGGGAAAACGGATATAGACACCCTCATCCTTGTATCTTTAGGGATAGTATCATAGAGCATAGAAGAGGGAGCTGTAACAGAGGGCTGTGTAGAAGAACCCATGTACAAGAGTTCTGAAATTAATATATATGAATCTTTGCTTCAGACTCATGGTCTTATAATGATTTATGTGTGTACGTGTTGAATGTTATGCTTATGGTTGTTTACTCTTTTTGTTACACGATTTTTGTTATGCTGTGTATGTAGGATTTCATGTTAAGTGTTTGAAATCTGAGAGAGTAAAGAAATGAGTTTCAATTGTTTTTCACTTCTTGAGTAAAAGTTTCTGCAAGGAGTGCAGTGAAGCATCCGCAAGGAGTGCGTTGACGGATTCAGAGTTCATTTCTGAAAGCTCAAGAGGGATAACGTTGTTCTCATTTTCTACAGAAGTGCAAGAAGGCACAGAAGCCATGCAAGGCATGTGCAGGCTGGTAGGAATTTTAGAATTCCTAGACAAATGTGAAAGACTACAGTTGCAATGAATTGCACAGAGTCAAAGAACTCAAATACTTGGGAGTATTTGAAGAAGTGTCGCAAGGAGTGCGTGCAAGGACCTTTTAGAAGGTGTAAAGGTTGTGAAGGTAGAGCTCAGGAGGGTTAAAACCTTTCAAAGCACTGAAGAGTAGATGAGGAACTTCATTCATCGAGAAGAGACCAAGTCGAAGCAAAGGAAGTGTTGAAGAGAATCAGAGGAGAAGAATTTCATAAGGAATTTGGACAGTCGAGGTTTTCCAAGGAGAACTCTCGAAACAATGAAGATCGTTTTATCTGCGGAAGCTTCTAGGTGGATAATGGTCAGGATAGAGCTATCCTTTGGATAGCCTATATTAACACCATCCGTTGATCAAGATTCCCAGGGCTGTCAGATTATTTCGTAGTTCGGACTTCGGAAGTCTGAGTTGTAAGTTTGGGTCTTGACATGTCAAGTACCTGAAGTCTAAAAGAAACCTTGTCTATGTGAGGTGGAGAAGTGGAAGGTTGGAGTTTCGAAATCTCAGAGTTCAGGATTTTGGGAGATCCGAAGTCAAGTGTTTGGGCATAGTATAGCGAAGAACCCAAAATTTGCAGAGCGACAGAGTATTGTCGGGACTTCAGAAGTCGGAAATTCAGCATTCCCATTGACAAGGGTCTACACTCCACATTGAATTTTCCGAAGTTGTGAATCCCGAAAGAGCGCGAAGAGTATATGTGTTTCAGAAAATCAGAATTCGGGAAACTGGAGATTGCGAGGACATAAGGTGGTTCGAGAGTTCCAAAATCCCGATACCCGGAGACCCGAAACAAAGAGGGGGTGACACATGGAAGGGAAAGAGACTTCCTGTCAAGGTTCACGAAACCATAGGAGGAGAATTACCATTTTGGTATTTCAGAAGTTCGGAGACCGGAAGGTGGAGAGGACAGAGAGTTTGAGATTTGACATATCGAACTCCTGGTACACAAAATCACGCTGACCGTTGGATCAAAGGAAGGTTCATAGCCATTGATTTCTATGGGAGCAGAACAATAGTGTTTCAGTGATTCATAATTCATCATACCGGGAGTCCTGTTGACCAGAGAACGGATATAATGAAGAGGAGAACCCGGTACGCGAAATTCCAAAAGGATTTCAGAAGATGCATTTTGGTACTTCGGGGTTCGAAAATTCGGGAGTCTCGAGGACCTAGCGAAACACTTTTCGGCATTTGCAGTCCTGAAAATGAGAAGGAAGGATAAAGCGGGAGAATTATGTTTCAGTGAACCGGGAACCAGAAAATCAGGATTCCATGGGTCAAGGAGTAGAGTTGCACGCCGTTGCAACTCGCGAACTCCCGAAATCCAGAAAGCCGAAATAGAAGGTAAAGAAAATCCAGTTGTAACATATCGGGTTTCGGAGGAAAGAAGGAGCAGGGTGCTCGACCATAGGATTCGTGAAATCGTGAAATCCGATATCCTGAAGTAAAGAGGGAATCTCCTCAAGGTTTGTTATGGGTGTTGACTTCCTGAAAGGGAAATAGAAGAGCCAATCGAGATCTTAGGGGCCGAAAGAGGAAGATCCTGTGCGGATCCTGACCTGGGGGTTTGGTGGTTTGCGACACTATCACTAGTAACCCTTATAACTTTTAACTTCTATAAACATTAACCCATATAATCTCGAACCATTATAACTTGTAACCCATAAGCCATATAATTCATGTAAACCCCAAACCTAAGCACTATAACCCCTAACTAAAATATATTATAACATGTAACCCTTACAAACCTTAAATCCTAGTGGTCATCATGCTTCCCCTAAGACATATAGGCCCTAAAAACTATAAATTTTAATCCATGTAACCCATATCTCATGCCATTCTTAATCCCTATAACCTCAAACCCTGTTGGACACACCAACCACACTGAGAGGGGGAGGTGAATCAATGTCTGGCTCTTTTCACAATTATTTCTTCCTTTAGTTAGCTACCACTTCAAACATTATCATTCATTACTTACACTCACTATTATTTGCTTGCATGTAAACATGTATCAACAACATTCATCAATAATAAATAACTATGAACCATCATCACAATCAACACAATGAGCACCAGATATATGTGTAAGATTTTGTATTATGTTGTTACATGAAGACTACAATCTCTAGGGCTTTATCAACACCAATTGAAAAGAGAACCAACTCCAAGAGAGTACCAACTCTCAAATACAATACCCAACTTGTAGAGCTCAACACCAATTGAGATGTGAGGATTCCAACCCTCAAGTACAAGACCCATCTTGTAGACTAAAAACATTATGTCAAACTATACCAACAATATTCAAATATTTCCTACAGGTACGCAACATGTATATAATTCAACACATGTATGTATGCAAGTTGTCTTCTTGCAGCCTATGTATGTGAGTTGTCTTCTTGTAGCCTATGTATGTACGTGACCTATCCTCTGTCATCCTACATACACCTTCAAAAAACTAGGGTTTTCAGTTTTCTAGAACTCCAAAACTTTTGGCCCTTCATACCTTTGATTCCTCTGTCACATCAAGTTGTAACCTGTCACTATATTCCATATCATCAACCATATGCAGATCTATACCATGTCATAAATGAAGCATCTCCAACAACTTATGCATGTCCCTCATGCATACATCATCATACAACATAGATATCCATCAACTAAGTACAAGTATAACAGTACAATACCATACATAAAAGTGTTTCTCACTCAACCAACCAACCAACATATACCATATCCATGTACAAGACGAACCATATCAAGAATGCCTCAAGAATTCACCATATCATACGCAAATCTATGCATAAAAACAAACATGTAACCATACCAAATATTTTGTAGCTAACCTGAACCTACACAATGTTGACCTTGGAACTTGCTTCTGGAATCTGGGGACCTAGCACCAACATCTAATCAAGTGTCCAGGACATTTTTAGATGTGTGTGACCTCCTCTTCTTCTTCCTGCATATGTACATGACCTGTCCTTCTATGGACCGCATATGTATGCAACATATCCTTCTACAACCCATGTACAACTTCAAAAAAATAGTTTTTTCTTCAAATTATGCAACTCCAAAATTTTTGTCGCCAACCCTCCTTTGCTACCTCAGACTTGCGTAGCTTCATCATATGTATCAATGATTACCTGCAATAAACCTTTCAAAAAATAATAGATATTAAATGTGCTCAATATTGGATGATAATAAGAGAACCTTTCTCTATTGTTTATACTCTCCAAGTAGCTTCCTCTATGATGTAGGAGCATCTCTCCACGTCAATCAGCCAGCCATCCAACCCATGTCAGTGCATGCATTCAATGAAGAGATGCACAAACCTCATTTCAAATTTGAATTTGAATGTAATCAATGTTGTAAGGTTGTTGAGCCATGAAGTCGTTCCTTTGTGCAGGCATAGTTGTATGTAGCCTTGAATGTTTATAAGGCTGCAATCTAGATCTGATTCTGGACTAGACAGCCCATTCAATGTAATTGAATAGGGTAGGTAGATTGGAGGGAAGAGCTCGAAGAGCCCCCTCATGTAAAATATATTTTGATCTCTTTTGAGTTAGTAGCAGAGTATCATAGTCACAGAGAGTATGCAGAGAGACGAATCCGAGACTTTGTTACAGTCCGTGCTCAGAACACCATTGTAAACAAACATTTTTATATTAATACAAACATGTAGTTTTCCTGTAATGGTTATTCTTATGTGTTGAATGAATATCTTTTGAGTGTTCGTTTATATGCTGTATATGTATGTTAGGATTGCATCTGCAGGAGTTGTTTGATTTTAGGTTTAGAGGTCTTTGAGGCTTCATGCCAGGAGGGCATGACAGAACACTGCGGGTTCTGATAGCCAGTGCTTAGAGAGCACTTCCAGTTCTACAGAATTTGGACAAAGGCGTGATAAGAGGGCACGACAGCTGAAATCATTAGCTCGGGAGAATACCTCAAGGTTGATGAATACCTTGGAGGCAATATTGTGTAGAGAATACACGGTAAGAAGACAAAATCTATAAGGAGTTATGTAGAGCTCTGCCTAGAGGGAATTGAGCATATGCACAGGCTACATTGAGGAGGAAACCTATTGTGAGTTCATAGGAGACAAAATCGCTATGGGATTCCGCAAGAACTCTACCAAATGGGCATCGAGTAAATGTATGGGGTGCATTTAGGAGACATTCTGCCAAGAGGGCATTGAGCCAGTGTGCAGACAGGCATAGGAGGGAAGAACTCTTTGAGTTCTAGAAATTGAAGAAGAGTCCAAAGAGAGGGATCCTCACAGGGTTACTAAACACCCCGCAGACTCAGCCATAGGTTTCTTGAGCAAAGGAGTGTTAGGAGGGAATCAAATTCTCCATCTAAAGGAGAAGGAAAAAGGATTGAGTTCTTTAGAATGTTTGGGCCAATGATAATCTCAGAAGAGATAGCACCGAGTTAGTGTGTAGAGACTCTGCGAGGAAGGCAGTAGTCGTGGAAACCTCTTAAGGTTTCAAGAGAAGATCAAGCTCAGGAGGGAGAGTGATTTTACACACAGAGGCCACAAGAGGTTGCA
>SNQJ01S0263021.1:1129-12117 GCA_010110895.2 Picea sitchensis | reverse complement strand
CAAATTTATCTAGAAAGTCCTTTTGAAACTTCATCCAACTAGTTATGGATCCTACGAGTAAGTTAAAATACCACGTGGAAGATGAATTCTCAAAAGTGTAGGGTAATATACTACAAACTACGTCTTCATGTTGGACATTCACAAGTCTGATAACTAGTATGAATTTCTTGATATGGTCTTCAGGAAATTCTCAGGGTTCGGGGTCAAATTTAGGAAGTAACTTCTCTGGATGAAGGGGGAGGTTATGTACTCATCCAGGGATGGTCAAAGCATCTCTAGCTAACCAAGGTTGATTATCCTGAGGTGGGTTTCCCCTTTCTTCATCATGGTCATGGTTATCTTCCATGTCTTTAGATCCTAAGTTAAACCCTTCTTCTTTTGAGAACTCGTCGGGCTCGGAGAAGTTATCGGACGGTGTTTCGGGGATTAGATTAAGAGGATGTTTGATTTCAGTGAGGATGAAATCTATTAGGTCTTATATTGTGTGCACAAAAACCTGGTCTGGGGATTCGACCACTAGTCTGCTTATTTTCTTTCTTTGAGGAAGTAACGAAGCTAAGGGTAGTACACCGATTTGTCGAGCGTAAGCTCTTGTGATTCTTTTGAATTGATTCAATTCCTCGTGAGGAAGAGCATAAGGTATATCAGGGAACATGCATTCTTCCTTGTTTTGGGGTGATTCGCTCATTTCTGGAGTACTCGGTGTGTGTGGGTTGTCTTGGGAATGACTAGCCATGCATGTGGGTTGTTTTGAATCTACAGGTTGTCTGAAATATTATGTGAAATATGTATTCAGCCATTCAGTCTTCAGGCCCTCCTTCTAGCCTCAATTATGTTGAGGGGTCCTAAATTCCTTTAACTCAACAAAAGGAACCAAACCCACCATCGAGGCCCAATTAGACTCTACAACATTTAATAGTGGAATGGTTCTCCAGATCTTGCGATCCGACCAAAATAATCAATGGGATTTATGTTTTCTTGTGAAGGTTTCCTCCTTCAGTTCAGACATTCTCTTTTTTTTGTATTTTCTCTTAGGTGGGACTGATATAAGATAAATCCAATATAAACCAACTAAGTGGAAAAGTGGGAACAAAATTAACTACTGGAGAAGAGGTTGATCTTTGGGATAACCCTTTCACTCTAGCATGCAGACAATGATCATCTACCACAAGCCTAGTACTAATATGTTAACCATGCGGGTATTCCGATTACTGACTGAGATACAAATTATCAGAAAACAACAACAAGTAAAATATTTCACTCAACTCTAATCATCAACCACATAATAACGCAACGATTTATTTTCATCATAAAGATAAGAACTGTAAAACATTGAATTAGATAACTTATCAACAAATTTAATAGCTCTTACTCGTTACTACATCCATTCATGAGACGAAATAAGAAATAATTCTTCTCCACATCCAATCATACACATGTTTGATGAAAACACAAACTTGTCTCTGGTCCCAAAAGGACTTCTCAATTAAAAGCAGCTCCGAAATAGTTCTTAACAAAACCAAAAATGAGAGTTTCTTGCAACAACCATTGACCCTTAACTAACCGGTCGATCCTCCAATCTATAACATAAAATTAAACAAAATAACAATTAAAGTGAAGCTAAGTAAAACAAAACTCGCCACATGGCGCTTTATTCTATCAGTCTTTCTAAGATTCATCTTAGGATATCACTTAAGTGGGTGACTCTTCTCGTACTCTGACCACTTGATGAATATATCCTCACAAGTGTTGGCATGCAGGAATCTATGTTGTTCCATTGGGGCCGAGTGAATCTCTCTTATCTCTACCGCATGTGCCCGATACTTGACTATAATGGCATTTAACTATTGCAGCATAACCCAATCTTTGATCGAATGCTCCATAAACTATCTCACTTGACCTAGCACCATGTCTGTCATATTTTTTATTTCTTCGGCCCTTGATGAGTCTTTCTCGGTGTGAGACTTGACTATGTCGTGCAAGTCGACAAAGTCATCGGGTGTGACAAATTCAGGGAGTCCAATGTCTTTCATCACCCAGTTGATCTTGATCTAGCTTTTCTCACACTTGGTCCATTTCTCTTGGATTTCTCAATGAGGTTCCTGAGACATTTTAACCCAATACTCGACCGATTTTCTTATGTGGTGGATGTTTCTTTCTCTTAGAACCCATATGTTGTGTTCTTTGGCATCTCGACTCTTTTGCACCACTCTAATATAGTCGATTATTTCCACAACTTGTTACACTTTTTTGTACCACCTCTCCATATCTTTTCACGTGTCCAGCACCATGAGGGTGTCTTCTTGTAGCTCATCTGTCCTTGCAGTGAATAGGTGTTGTTCATCTATAAACTTGTTGTAGGCCTCCTTGAATTTGCTCCTTAGGTACACTGCGGCCTATGTGGTGTCCTTGTAATATTTCCCCAAGTGGCGCAAATGTTCCAATTCCTTTAAAGTATTAGCCATCTCCTCTTCATCCCTTTTTGCTTTGTCCAAGGTGGCATCTATGATAGACATCCATGCACCGATAATTTCAAATGTTTTGGCGTGCTTTGTGTTGATCAAATTTTCCTTTGTAGTGATGAGGATGGAGTGATCTAAAGTGATCCTCCTCTTCTTGATGGTTCTCTAGATGATAGCATTCCTTTTCCAATCATAAGCGATGGCATGTATGTCGGGTACTTCATCCATGGGTTCGGGGATTTGTTGATCACCCCAAGTGAGTGTATTCCCCAGACTCCCGATGGTATATACTTTTTCAAGACTGGGTTCTTGAACTTCCTCCCTATGCTCCGAAGGCCCGAATTTTGTTTGTCGCTCATCGAGTGGTTGAGTGTCAATCGAAATTGAGGCATTGGGGTTAGGCTCTGTACTTACTTAATCCTCAGTCGTTGAGACGTCGATTTCCAACTGTAGAGATTCTTCCTTTGTTCGCCCGACCCTGGATAATCCTTCGGACTATCCACTTGGGTCTTCGGTGCATTGAGCGGCTCAGTTTCTAAGACACTCTCAAATTCTTGTTTGTTCTGTGGAAGCCCTTGAATTTGAGCATCGGGAATAGGGGAAGATGAATTCTCTGGTTCATGTTCCTCTTTGATATTTATAGGGGTCCCAAGGGATACCTCTGGGCTCTCATCATCATCATAGAATTTTATCAGTTCGATTAAGGGGTTTGGCGCACTTCCTCTCCCTGATGTTATGACTATCTCTAGTTTAGCCGAAACACCTTTCAACGATCCGGTCAGTGGCATTATGAATTCAGGTTCGTCTAACCCAGTAATTTCATCAATGCCTATGAATTCAGGTCCACTTGGGCCCATCTGTCTTTCATCTGGGTTGTCTTCGGGGAGCCTTGTCATATTTATGAGGTCTGGGTCATCTTGCAGCCAATCAATTATCCACTGCTCTTATTCTATCATGAATAACCCCCTCTCCCGTGGGTCCTGAGCCATGGGGGTACCTCTACCTTGCACTGGGGCTACCAATGGGGTTTTTGTTGCCTCTACCACTTCGGCTGCTATCATTTCTTCTCTTTCCCCGAGGGGCCCTTGAGCTGGTTATTTTAGGATCTTCACCTGTTCATCGAGGCTCATGGATTTGAACCTCGTCATTTTTGGATCGACCATCCTTGCCACAACTTCATCCCAATCCTGGGAATTTTCTGTGAAGACTTCATCTTCAAACTTGTCGTGGGCGTATGGCTAGAAGGACGACCCTTGTGAGACATGTTTCAATACTAGACCCTTTGGGTCATGTTTGCGGAATCGATTGATATGGAATTGGATTTCCAATTGGCTTAGTCCTTCTTGCTTAGCTTGAGCGGTGTCTTTCACCAAGTAGAATCCTACATGGAATCCATAAGGTATAAATGCCCTTTTCTTGTCCTTGACCAGAGTGGCATTGTAACCTTCCAGGATGGTCTCATAACATATCTTCCCCAATACAAGACAGGAAGGGACATGCACGGGTAGGAGATGAGGTTCTCTGGTGGCCCCAAACACTCTGATGTAGGTATCGCGCTCCTCGAGATACCGATGGTCGAACTTTGATATCATCTTTTGGGTCATGTTGGCAGCCACCCATTCTATCGATTTTTATCACAATTAAAATAACCACAAAGGGATTACACCTTTCCATAGCTGACACCTCCTTAAATTTATCAACATTCATGTTTTTGGACTTTGAGGCAATTATTGGGTTAAACTTGTCTTATTGAGTTTTTCATTTGAATTTCCGCTTGTTTTGTTTTAAAATTCATGACTGTAAGAATGAATTTAAATAAAAACTTGGTTTGGGATTTGTCATTATATCTTCTACCTAAGTAAATTTCACTTTGAAGGAACTCATATATCGCTAAGATTCAAGTTTTATGAATTCATTGATTAAATTACCACCACAATCTTTATGTTTTATGGATATCATGACTTAATTGGTTCTTTGGTTGATCATTTGGTTGTAATTTTTGAATTGTATGAATGCAAAAAACATTGGGTTAACATTCGATATGGGTCTCATGCTCTCAACAGTCATATCAACCTTCATGTCACTTGGTACTAGTCTGTTGTACCCACAACTACACCTCATCCTGTTGTCATGCGCATTAATGAAACCATTCATTGTTTGAATTGGCATTCGATGGTAATCAAGGGTTTGATACTCATTATGGGAAATGGTTGTTAGATATGCACACCCTTCAGTTACCTGTATCTCTAAACTTAAGTAATCGCAGCATGGCAGTCTCCAAACTTCCTAGTTTTCGGTCCATTTTAGTTTGCACAAATCTCTCTCTGCTACTCGTTTGTTGGAAGCTGGAACCTACCACCTATGATATCTCTTGTGTCTATTGAACAGTGGCCATGGCCCCTATGGTTTGAATCGAGCCGAATGGTTTACATGCCCTTCTTTACCATGATGACGCCATAGATGACCTGAAGGCTCACAGTTGGGATATCTTCCTCAGGAAGTTTGAAGGCTACAACCTCGTGGTCATGCGGGCCTTTTCACAAACATTTGATGGTTTTAGGGCCAAGGTCGGGGATGTGCAATTGGAAGTAACAGAAGATTTCATACCCCGGGTGACAAGACTTCTGCTGGAAGGTAAAAAGTGGTTTAAGAATGCCAAAATGGAGGATGTTACATGGAGCTTTTTCATGGTCTCCCGCAAATCCATTTGCTTCCCTAAAGGTATTCCCATTTCTTTTCTGAAACCTAGATGGCACAACCTTGTTTTAATTTTGAAACAGTTTATCACAGGTGAAGGCCAATATGGTTTGGTATTTTTATACCGCATCCTTCTTCTCATGTTATTCATAGGGTTTTATTTGAACATGTCGTTCTACTTGTTAATGAGCCTTTATAAAATGTCAAAACGCTATAAGTGATAGAGCATGAACTCTCTGTCGAGTCTTTTTCATCACAGGCTCATTAAAATCCTATTGCTATCACATCTATCACAAATCAAGGATAATTGGGAGAGTTTATTGATTTGAAATGGTTTTTCCCAGGTCAACAATACAGTCAACCCACCTTTAAATGTAAACCCCAAATTGGACATTCTCGTGACCGAAAGTCAGAGTTTCAATTCACCTGATGGCTATGAATTTAATGAATCTATGTCTATTTCTTTGGAAACCCCCGTGGTTAAGAAAGTACCATGTATGTTTTTGCCTAGAAAATCGTTGGAATAGATAGTGGGTGAATTAAAAGGAAAAGCTTCCCCTATGCTTACGAATGAACCTAATCAGAATAAAAATGATAAACCTATCACAAAGAAAATTCGTAAGGCTAAGAAACAACAGAGCTCATATTTAAATTCTAGAAATAAGAGGTCTGGTTGATTTATTTCTAGGAATTTAAGGAATCGGAAAAAGGATCATTTGAGATTGATCTCTACGATCGATGTCAATGATCAATGTTCAGATCAAGAGATAAACAATTTCCTAGCTTAGGAATATCCAGACAACCAATGTCTCGGGAACGAAACTACTGCCCAAGTTGAACAGTATGACTTCGTGTCTATATTACCCCCGTGTATCAAGGGAAAATAAGGTTTTGCTGGAAATTAGTCACGACTTGAAACAAGCCACAGGGAAGCACAAAATACTCGTGGTTGACTACATTCCACATCGATCTGCCATTGCACCAGTACATTGTGACAGTTGATTAGATTGGATAGAATGTTATTACAAGGATATTTTGTTGCTACAGGCTCGAGTAAAACATCTAGATGCTCAAAATTATCTACTAGAACGAGAGAGCCAAGAGTTGAAAGCACACACAGAAAGGGAAAATAAAAGACCCAAGATACTTGGTAATATAATCATAAAAAATACAACCAGTTTCAAAGCCACCATAAATTCAGAACTGTTTGATCCTTCATTTGCTAATTTCTAATAGTAAAAATGATTTTGTTTGATTTTATTTCATTATGTTATGAAAAATCAAAATAGGGAGATTTAATTTTGATTTCCTTGTTAATAATAAGACTAGCTACAAAATCTATGATTCTGTAGACAGTCTATTTATGAATATTACTTAGCATTATTTTTTGAATATCAAATTTGTTTTGCTATCTACAGGAAGTTTATGATTATGATATTGATTACATGGGGAAAACACCTTGGATCATATGCTCTATTATTCAGTAGTTTCTTTCTTTTATGTTGATAAAACTTTGATTTATTTTGACAAACCAACTCATACATGAGTGGTTTCTAGTTTCACTATTTTTGTAATACTATCTATTTTTTGGGGATTGCACTCTATCTTGCATGATAAGAGGATGTGAATCCTAATCTAGTTTAAATATTGGTCACTCATAGTAGTAAAGAGATATAAGGCTGGGATACATTATGGACATATGATTTTGAAGACTGGTATGGAGAAGTTGTTCACTAGTTGGCTTTACACCTGTGTGACGCTTGCCCCATTATGTTTTTTCCTCTATCTTATGAAATGTTATTATGTTTGATGCAGCTTTAGTCTAGTTATTGTATGGTATTTCACATTATTAAGTACTTTAATTATGTCTATAATTTGTTGTTCCATATTGCATCTGTGATCAATGTGCCATTTAAATATTGTTGATTTATGCCAGATGTTGAATGATGGATTATATGAATGCTTTGTATTGAGTTTCCTCTTTTTATAAGTGTTCATTATTATAATATCACTAGATCTATATATTTATCATTATGTTGTTATATACTCGCTCCAATGCATCTTTGAGTTTATTCTGGGAGCATTAGCACTGTTCTTTTATAGGTTTCCCTTGTAGGCTCGATAGTCAGGAGTCTTGAAATTGCACATAAGGATAAATTCAGTTTAGTCGATTAGTTATAAGTTAGTTTACATGTTATTTATTTAAAATATTTTGTTAATGAAATAAGAACAACATGAATTATCTTTCGACTGTTTGTCTATTCTTATTTCAATTATATTTTTTTAGCATTCATTAGTTTCAGACTTATAAATATTCAACAGAAAACAAAAAAATGTATGTTCTTTATTTATCTCTTTTATAAACACTTTCAAAAACATCCATTTCACAAGATATCTAGTAAATCTTGTAAATTTTACCTATATTGTTTATAATCATATGCACATATTCATGTTTCTATTTCGACACTTGTAAATTATTAAAATTATATTATTAGTATCATAGATTTATAGATTAGTTTATTTTCTTTTATTATTTTTAGGACTTTAGTTGACCAATGGATACATTAAACCCGTCAAGTCATTTCATTCCAAACGGCTTGGGTTATTTAGACAATCCCAGTCCAGATTTGACCTTCAAGTTGACAGTGTGTCAATTTCGCCCTGTTAACAAATGACGTTAGAAGGAGGACCTGAATTTAATTGATGGAATGTGGAGGTCACAAGACTCCTCCCCCACACACTCACACTCTTGTCGTAACGCGTAGTCACTCAGACAATAATGCTACACTTCAAACAACAACTAGCTCAAACGATAACCCTAATATTCCCTTTGAACTAGTGACACCAGTTCCTCAAGGGATTGACGTCCAAGAAATTGTCCGCAAATCATTAATAAGAACTCATAATGCCTTATCCCGTATCAGACAACCTGGTAGGCCATTTAATCAACCCCTTGATTTCATGAATATCCAAGAACAACTTCAAGGCACTGTTCTGCGCGAAAACCCTTTAGGTGGAAACACTACTAATCTCGCTGAAACATTTATCCCGGGAGCTAGAGGATCTGGTATCCCACCATCCCCACCTGGTTCTTCTCCATCTTCTTCAGGAGGAGAGTCTTTAGATGAAGGCAGTTCTTCATCTCAACCATCTCAGCCTTCGACACCACCAACTCCCATGGAAAACCAAAACAATCCTGCTAAACCCTGGCTCGATCAAGATGTTGTGGACATACTTGGACCCCAACACCCATCACCTAAACATCCAGAGAAATGGCTGCCCAAATTTGATCAAGATTCGAAGAAACCAGTTGAGGATCACATCAATAAATTTGCGTTATCCATTAGACTCCAGAGCGTTGAACATGAGGATGTAGTATGCATATTATTTCCTTATACTTTTGAGGGAAATGCCTCCACATGGTGTTTTTCTCAACAACCCCAGACCATCGTCTCTTGGGACACGTTCGAAACTTGTTTTCTAAAAAAATTTGGAGATGATAAATCTCTGGAAGTCTTGGTTATGGAACTCTCCAGTTTAAAAATGAACCTTAAAGAAAAGTGAAATACTTTAACAAAAGATTTATTACATTAAAAAAAAAAATCCCTACAGATTCGATGCCCGCGGAAATTTTAATTGTTGCATATTATGCTAAAGCCCTACACAATAACATAGCAATATGGGTCAAAAGGTCCAAGAATAACACTTTGTTAGAATCCTTTGAGGAGGAAAGCCAAATTGAGAAATATATTATTATCTTAAAAGATAATCTTAGTAATGAAACTGAAACAGCTTCATCTTCTAAGAAGAAAATAGAAATTCTTACTAGGCCTCCTCAAACAAAAAATCAACAAGAAAATTTAGACTTAGAGAGATTGCAGAAAGATTTCCAAAAATTGTCTAATCAATTCATTGACTTGAAGAGATAGACAGAGGAGGAATCAACAAGCAAAGGAAGTTTTAAACCCCCTTTCAGAAAGCCTTTTCTGCCAAATCGACCAAAACTGACCACAGAAGGTCTAAATTTAAAAAATTTAGAGTATGCTTTGCAGATGATATTAGAAGCGCATGACAATTTTGTTTCTATCCCTCCTAAAAATCCTGATGATACAACTGAAGAAGAGGTACCAGAAGAGGAGGACTCATACCCTCCTATTTTTGGGCACTTGTCGAACAGTATTTTTCAAGCAAATTTTGAAACTATCCACCCTTACAACACTAGGAGTAAAGCACAGACCAAGCCCACTACAGAAACAAGAAAGAATGTTTTTCCTAAACAAACAAAGCAAACTGAAACCAGACAAAGCTTAGCTACCCTAGTTTTAGAATATGATTTAATCGAAGATCTGAAAAAACTAAGGGAACACATTTATGTTTTTGAACTACTGAAATTTCCTCTTATTTTGCAGAAAATGCTTCAAAGCATCGTTGAAACCAGTAAAAAGAACGATCTTAGCAGCAAAAAATCAGCAGAAATTGATTCAAACACAGCTAAAAATGTCCCAACAAAAAATACATCTGAACCTCAAGACAAAAGGGACTTAGCAGAAAAACCTCTAGCAAATGTGAATAAAATTGTTTTAGGGACAACAATGAAAAATCAACAGAATTTTGTTGTTTCCACACAAAAAAATGTCCCACCTTTTTTATTAACCTTTGAAATTTTTAATAGGAATGTACATAATTGCATGGTTGACTCTATTGCATCATCAAACGTGATGCCTCTATCCGTATGTCAAAAAATAACGCAAAAGTACAACCTTCTAATCTTAAAATTATTTAGCTAGATCTAACAAATGTTAAAGTAATCGGTGAGCTTAAGAATGTGCTTATTAGATTATCATCCAATCCTAAAGTTCATCAGATTATTGATATTATCATTGTTGATATTCCCAAATTTTATGGTCTATTTTTAAGAAGAGATTGGTCAAAACAGTTGAACGGTTATTTCGCTACAGACTGGTCTCACTTGTGACTTCCTGAAAATGGACAGCCTAATAAAATCAGTATAAACCAAGAACGTTATCTTAAGCATACTGTGACCGATTTGAATGATACAAATGAACCGTTCGTTACATCTGCAAATTCATTTAAAACGCAGGGAATGAACACCTTTTTTGGTAATTTCATGACCGAAATCTCTTCTATCACTGATCTAGGACAACAGTCTGAAGTTACAGCCCATACGCAGACACCAACTTTGTCGAATACGCCAAGTACTTCTTATGACCCACAAATTTGTTCCCTATATTTCGATGGATCCAAATCGAAAGAAGGAGCAGGTGTTAGTTGTGTACTCATCGATCCTACAGGTAATAAAACTTTTATTTCTTGTCGATTAGAGTTTGAATGTACTAACAACATGGTCGAGTACGAAGCGCTTCTGCAAGGACTTAGGAAATCATTGGATATGGATGTGCGAAATTTGATAGTATTCAGTGATTCATAAATCGTTGTCAAGAAAGTAATAAATGACATACATTGTTTATCACCGCATCTGAAAAGCTACCAAACTGAGGTATGGAGTTTAATGCATAATTTTTCAGCATTTAATATAAATTCTATTCCTAGGATGAGTAATTTGGAAGTTGATCTACTAAATAATGTTGCGTCTAAATTGTTGCCCGCTGAAGGTATTTCCCCTAATGCATTTTTGATCAAATTGTTGTTCAGGCAATTGATTCTGGACAACATCACAAATTGGAGAGTATTCGTTGATGACCAACAAATCATCAGATTTCTGCATATGGAAGACATGTTAAGCCCTAATATTGGCTCATTACCCCTTAATTGGGGCATATTATATTAGTAATGTTATTTTATTTATGT
>SNQJ01S0263020.1:0-12118 GCA_010110895.2 Picea sitchensis | reverse complement strand
TTATGGTGAATTCTCTTGGTGATTTGTGAAGCTAAGGTGTTGCACACCTCTTGGAGGTCTTTTCTCTTGCTTATGAATGGTCTTTGCTTGGTGAACTAGGATTACATCTCGCATCTCTTTGAAATTGGTAAGGAAGATCTACACGTGTTAGTTCTTCTTGCTTGTTTCATGAATGTTATTGGTTGAAACCCTAGGAAGAGTATAAATGCATGCACCATCCATTAAGCTTCATCTCATTCGCTAGTTGACAAGTCATTTATTGCAAGGTTGCTAGGAGTACAAGGTTGTACACCCTCCTAGATTTACCTAAGTTTTATTTGCATGCCCTAGGGAGTAAGAGGGTTTACACCCCTAGGGATATTGTAGATCTAACTCTTACAATCCAAGACTCATTTTGTCGGATATCTTGAAGGCACTAATCTAGAGTTTGCATTGGAGAAATAAAATTACTTGAATTGGGTAATGTGATTTTATGAGATTTTCAAGTTGTTCAAAGTGCAATCAATTCTATAATTTATTGGCTTGTTTGTGCCCCTAGGGCGTCATTTTTTGCCAAGTAATTCTTATTGTTGTTACAAATTTCATCATCAATCATTAGGGTTACAAAAACCTTAATCTAACTTCTTCAATAACGCTTTAATCAACCATGCTCAAAGTTTGTACACTTAAACTACTAGGCCTAACACACTTTTTGACAAATTTTGAGGAGGTTCTGGTGATTGATCTTCCTGTTGTAATAAATTGTTTGTTGCAGCCATAAGGTTGATTTATCTCTGCAGTAACTTGTTTATGATAGTGTTTCTTTTATGCTGAAGTCTTGCTCTTTCATTCTTGAGTTAATCTAGTATTTTATGGCTTGTCTCTTGCTTATTCAACTAGACTTTTAGCACTTATTTTGCAACTCTTATTATCTTTTACATGTTGATATATATCATTGGTTATTGTTGCATTTAGGGACAGTAAGGTTAACTTGCTTGTCCACCTAACATATCACAAGCATATTTGGTTTTTCTTGTGTCTCGAACAGGTACAAACATTCTGAGAAGGTACCCAAGGACTTGGAAACCTTAAAACCTTCCCCGAGACTCATTTCCAAACTCTCTTTTCCATCTAGCAACTTGACCTTTAGGGGCATCCATTCATACATCAAACTTTGTGTCTCAATTCTCCCTAGGGTCACCGGAATTCCCCCCTTGATGTGACTACCTCACCTCTAAAGTGACGAGAACACCTTCCTAAGGTGACAGTGGGCAAGTGCTCTCTAAGTTATCGCCATTTTGGTGGTTGGGTCGGGCTTTGCCCAAAATACAACTTGTGTGATAACAAGTATCATATGTTTATGAACCTTCATCACATAAACACTAGGTGTTCCAAAATGTTAAAATCCATAAAACAAAAACTCAAAAAAAATATACAATCACCTTCTACATCCTAAAGAACAACCTAGCCATGTCAACAACATTGTTCCAAATGCCACTTTGAAATTGGAGAGGTGGCCTTTTGTGCATCTCCAATGCTATAAACAAAGAAGTCTCAAGCAACAAGGGAATAACAAGATTCCACCCAAGAATCATGGTCCTTCGCATAATGTTTATAAATCTTATGTTTAAATAAGTTGGACAATTATAATGTTTCCAAAATAGATCTTCCTTTCACATATAAAGAAACCACGTTGATACTAAACTAGAGGGGATAATTTAGGTGAAAGTGAAGAATCTTCTAGAACATGCAAATAATACATGACTACTAGATTAAATGAAAGGGCCTTTCATTTAAGGATGCAACATGGGAGTGTAAAGAATTTATAGTGACATCCACATTTACAAAGAACTTGAGAAAACTTGTTTAAGGATTTTTCTCATTCATAAAATAAATTTCCATTTATCATTTTGTGAGGCCTATAAATAAATTGGATAGTTGGTTGAATTAGTTTTGTGAATAAGAGGGTTCTAACTCCAATTCTTGACTCCTCTTATAACAATGAACTCATCATAAAAAAGGTTCATATCTCTTTGGCAACTGCACCCCATGAATCATTTTAGAGAACATGAAAAAGGTGGTTGTAATAATTTTTAACAATTTTCTTTTTTTAAATTGAGAGGTGTTTCTTTAATTTTTTTCATGACCATATTGCATATTTTGAACTTAGATTGCAGCGTAAATACATGTTTAAGTAATTGAGTAGAACTTCTAACATGGACTCATATCCTTGGTCTTTCAACTTTTGAGAGAAAGAAACTTAACAAGAAGGGCATATGGTGGATCTAAGGACACTTTTATTAATAAATATCTAGATTAACAAACCCCACATTTATTGTTATATATTTAACATATGATAAAATCTGTAAAGCCATTTAATTTAATTTGACAATAAAGTGCAATTTGGTGTTAGGCGTTTCTAATATTCAAGTGTGATTTGATGTTACATCTCTTTATTAATTAAGGGCAATTCCTCTGTAATAGTCATGATATAAAATAGTATACAGAATAGAAATAATTAGCTAGAAATGGCAGATGAACAACAATATAACCAGAACAACACCACAATAATACCAAAATGATACCAGAATCACATCAGAAAGAACACTTTGATTACTGAGACCAATGTTCACTTGTCTCTTCGAGGAGGCAACCTCCAGTAGAGCAGAGCTCTATTACAATAATATCCAAAACCTAAGTTCTCATACCCTCGACTCTTATTTATACTAAATATGTCTATCAAAAGAACCATCTAGAGGAACATCCTTCTAGAAGCAGAAGCTTCTATTAGGTCTTCTTACATTTGATTTATTCTTCTTTATTGTTAGGCCTTATTAATATTGACCTTTATTACATGGAAATATATTATTCTACCTACATGAGGGGTTAGGTCCCTAGCATGTCCTCCCCTTAAAAACAGTCTTGTCCTTGAGGCTTGAGATGGGAAAATTGTTGCAGAATAGTAGTTGGTTCTCAAGTGGCATCTGTTGGAGTTGTATCTTTCCACTGGACTAACACTTCCTTGATGGTTCACTGACGCAAATGACCATCAAGGAACCATCAAAGAAGTGTTAGTACAGTGGAAAGATACAACTCAAGAAGGTTGGTTTGAATTTGGCACTTAGTTTCAATCACCTTCTTTAAGCACGAAACATGAAAAATATGATGGAACTTATAATGACTGAGAAAAGCTAACTGATAGGCCACCTGTCCCACACGCTTGAGAACAGTATAAGGACCATAAAATTTGGGCGCCAGTTTCTGACAATGGTCAGCCTTGAGGGAATTTTGCTTGTAAGGTTACAGTCAAAGAAACACTTGATCCTCTTCTGCAAATTGACGTTCAAAGAGACTTTGCTCTGCTTATTGATTCATGTGATTCTGGGCCATGACAAAATTCTCTTTGAGGGTACGAAGAATAGCCTCTTGAACTATAAATGTTTGGTCAACTGCTTGGACCTTCGAGACACTTGGGAAATATTAGAGAACTGAAGGTGGTTTTTGTCCATATACCGCTTCAAAATGAATCATGGGGATAGTTGTATGGTACTTAGTGTTGTACCACCATTCAACTAGTGGTAATCATTGAGCCCACTGATTTTGTCTTTCTGATGCAAAACACCTCAAATATATTTCCAAACACTTGTTGACAACTTCAGTTTGACCATCAGTATGGGGATGATAAGTTGTGCTGAGATGCAATTGGGTGCCTTGTAGCTTGAACAGTTCTTGCCAAAAATTGTTGGTGAAAGTTGGATCGCAATCAGAAACAATAAAATGTGGCATGTCATGAAGCTTGAAGACTTGATCCAAGAAAAATTGAGCCACAGTGGATGTTGTAAATAGGTGTTGAAGAGCACAGAAATGAGAATATTTGGAAAGACGATCAACTACCACCATGATGACTGATTTATTGCCCGATTTAAATAAGCATACAATAAAATCCATAGAGATATCCCGCCAAATAACAAGTGGAAGCGGAAGCGGTTGTACTGTGCCAGGAGATTTGACTGTTTCACCCTTGTTGTGTTAACACACATCACATTCAGCCACAAAATTGTGAACGTCCTGTTTCATACCATCCCAGAAAAAAGGACGTTTGACCCGGTCATAGGTTTTCGTAAACCTGGAGAGCATAGTTATGGGTGTAGCGAAGCTCAGAAAGTACCATGGCTTTAAGTTTTGACTGTTTACTTAAATACAAACGACCTTTGTATCGAAGCTCATCATTGAGCCAAGAGTACCCTGGGGAAACTGAAGAATTTGACTGCAATTGTTGTATCAGATGTGAACTTTTGGGATCGTGTAGCCATTCCTGGCAAACAGCTTGGAGCTAATCTGGTACAATGAAGGAGAGAGAAAAAAGGGACCCTTCATCTTCATATTTTCTGAAAAGTGCATCAGCGACCACATTGTCTTTGGCATTCTTGTAAATGATCTCATAATCATATCCAAAGAGCTTAGTCACCTATTTTTGTTGCTCTGGGGAGTAAAGGCGTTGTTCCATAAAATACTTGAGGCTTTGATGATCTGTCTTAATTTGGAAGCATTGCCCCAATAGTTAAGAGCACCAAAGATCCACGACATGTAAAATAGCCAACATTTCTTTTTCATAGATTGATTTGCCCAGATTTCGCTCGGACAGTTGTTTGTTGGTAAAGGCCAAAGGTCGACCCTCTTGCATAAGGACAGCGCCAATTCCTTTCCTGGAAGCATCACATTCCAAGACAAAGGTCTTTGTGAAATCAGGAAGGGTAAGGACTGGAGTGGTGCACATGGCCATCTTCAAGGTTTGAAAAGCCTGAGCCGTTGTTGGAGTCCAAGTGAAAGAATTTTTTTTAAGGAGTGTAGAGAGAGGTGTCGCAATCTTTCCATAATTATTAACAAACTTGTGATAATAACCTGTTAAACCCAGAAATCCACGCAAGCTTTTGAGAGTCTTTGGGTGAGGCCAATCTTGCATAGCTTCAATCTTTTTAGGATTCACCCTAGCGTCGGCCTTGCCAACAAGATGGCCTAAGTACTCGAATTTCGAGGCGCCAAAAGCACATTTAGATTGTTTGAGAAAAAGTTGGTGTTGAGAGAGTAGATGGAGAACTCGATGCACATGAGCAAGATGGGTTGTCCAGGTTTTACTATAGATGGGGATATCATCAAAGAAAACTAAGACAAAATGACGAAGAAAAGGATGGAAGACATGATTCATGAAACTTTGGAAAGTGGAGGGAGCATTACACAAGCCAAAGGGCATGACCAAAAACTCATAGTGGCCCATATGAGTTCTAAATGCAATCTTAGGAATGTCTGTCTCTTTCATACGGATCTGGTGGTAGCCAAAACGAAAATCAAGTTTAGTAAGAATTGGGCGCCACTCAATTCAACCAAGAGGTCATCAATGATAGGAATGGGAAATTTGCCTTTAATGGTGAGTTTGTTGAGGGCACAGAAGTCAAGACACAGGTGCCAAGAACCTTTTTTCTTAAGGACCATGACCACAGGAGAAGAGTAGGGGTTCGTACTAGAGCGGATAACACCTGCGTGGACCAGTTCTTGAACAATTTTCTCGATTCATGACCATGACAGATTCAAGCTAGGTAGTAATGTCTTGTTTGAGGTCTTATTTGAGTTCCTTGATTGAGGCAGCGATGGAGGAATGCATGTTTTTATTGATGGGGACAATATTGGCACTGAGTTGTCTCACTTCTTGTTGGGTTTCTGTGAAATTAGAGTGCAAGATATTGAAACGAGCTTCCAAGTTGGATCATGATCAGAAACAATAGAATGTAGCATGTCATGAAGCTTGAAGACTTGATCCAAGAAAAATTGAGCCACAATGGATGTTGTAAATGGGTGTTGAAGAGTACAGAAATGAGCATATTTGGAAAGACGACCAACTACCACCATGATGACTGATTTATTGCCCGATTTAAATAAGCCTACAATAAAATCCATAGAGATATCCCGCCAAATAGCAGGTGGAATCGAAAGCGGTTGTACTGTGCCAGGAGATTTGACTGTTTCACCCTTGTTGCGTTGACACACAT
This sequence comes from Picea sitchensis, assembly GCA_010110895.2. Classification (NCBI taxonomy): domain Eukaryota; kingdom Viridiplantae; phylum Streptophyta; class Pinopsida; order Pinales; family Pinaceae; genus Picea; species Picea sitchensis. Next base: position 6,095 of record SNQJ01S0263020.1, on the reverse strand, counting down.
CACATTCAGTGACAAAATTGTGAACATATTGTTTCGTACCATCCCAGAAAAAAAAAAACGTTTGACTCAGTCATAGGTTTTTTGTAAACCTGGAGTGCCCAGCTATGGATGTAGCATGAAGCTCGGAAAGTACCATGGATTTAAGTTTTGACTGTTTACTTAAATACAAACGTCCTTTATATCGAAGCTCATCATTGAGCCAAGAGTACCCTGGGGAAACTAAAGAATTGGACTGCAAATGTTGTATCAAATGTGAACTTTTGGGATCTTGTAGCCATTCCTAGCAAACAGCTTGGAGCTAATCTGGTACAATGAAGGAGAAAGAAAAAAGGGACCCTTCATCTTCATATTTTTCTGGAAAGTGCATCAGCGACCAAATTGTCTTTGGCTTTCTTGTAAATGATCTCATAATCATATCCAAAGAGCTTAGTCACCCATTTTTGTTGCTCTGGGGAGAAAAGGCGTCGTTCCATAAAATACTTGAGGCTTTGATGATCTGTCTTAATTTGAAAGCGTTGCCCCAATAGTTAAGAGCATCAAAGATCCACAACATGCAGAATAGCCAACATTTCCTTTTCATAGATTGATTTGCCCAAATTTCGCTCGGGCAGTTGTTTGTTGGTAAAGGCCAAAGGTCGACCCTCTTGCATAAGGACAGTGCCAATTCCTTTCCTGGAAGCATCACATTCCAGGACAAAGGTCTTTGTGAAATTAGGAAGGGCCAGGACTGGAGTGGTGCACATGGCCATCTTCAAGGTTTGAAAAGCCTGAGCCGTTGTTGGAGTCCAAGTGAACGAATTTTTTTTAAGGAGTGTAGAGAGAGGTGTCTCAATCTTTCCATAATTCCTAACAAACTTGCGATAATAACCTATCAAACCCAGAAATCCACGCAAGCTTTTGAGAGTCTTTGAGTGAGGCCAATCTTGCATAGCTTCAATCTTTTTAGGATTCACCCTGACCTCGACCTTGCCAACAAGATGGCCTAAGTAATCGAATTTCAAGGCGCCAAAAGCACATTTAGATTGTTTGAGAAAAAGTTGGTGTTGAGAGAGTAGATGGAGAACTTGATACACATGAGCAAAATGGGTTGTCCAGGTTTTGCTATAGATGAGGATATCATCAAAGAAAACTAAGACAAAATGACCAAGAAAAGGACGGAAGACATTGATTCATGAGGCTTTGGAAAGTGGAGGGAGCATTACACAAGCCAAAGGGCATGACCAAAAACTCATAGGGGCCCTTATGAGTTATAAATGCAGTCTTAGGAATGTCTGTCTCTTTCATACGGATCTGGTGGTAGCCAGAACAAAGATCAAGTTTAGTAAGAATTGGGCACCACTCAATTCATCCAAGAGGTCATCAATGACAGGAATGGGAAATTTGTCTTTAATGGTGAGTTTGTTGAGGGCGCAGAAGTCAGGACACAGCTGCCAAGAACCTTTTTTCTTAAGGACCATGACCACAGGAGAAGAGTAGGGGTTCGTACTAGAGCAGATAACACCTGCATGGACCAGTTCTTGAACAATTTTCTCGATTCATGACCATGACAGATTCAAGCTGGGTAGTAATGTCTTGTTTGAGTTCCTCGATTGAGGCAGTGATGGAGGAACGCATGTTTTTATTGATGGGAACAATATTGGCACTGAGTTGTCTCACTTCTTGTTGGGTTTTTGTGAAATTAGAGTGCAAGGTATTGAAACGAGCTTCCAAGTTGGATCGCGATGAGAAACAATAGAATGTGGCATGTCATGAAGCTTGAAGACTTGATCCAAGAAAAATTGAGCCACAGTGGATGTCGTAAATGGGTGTTGAAGAGCACAGAAATGAGCATGTTTGGAAAGATGATCAACTACCACCATGATGACTGATTTATTGCCCGATTTAAATAAGCCTACAATAAAATCCATAGAGATATCCCGCCAAATAGCAGGTGGAATCGGAAGCGGTTGTACTGTGCCAGGAGATTTGACTGTTTCACCCTTGTTGCATTGACACACATCACATTCAACCACAAAATTGTGAACGTATTGTTTCATACCATCCCATAAAAAAAAAAACGTTTGACCCGGTCATAGGTTTTCGTAAACCTAGAGTGCCCAGCTATGGGTGTAGCATGAAGCTTGGAAAGTACCATGGATTTAAGTTTTGATTGTTTATTTAAATACAAACGGTCTTTGTATCGAAGCTCATCATTTAGCCAAGAGTACCCTGGAGAAACTGAAGAATTGGACTGCAATTGTTGTATCAGATGTGAACTTTTGGGATCCTGTAGCCATTCCTGGCAAACAGCTTGGAGCTAATCTGGTACAATGAAGGAGAGAGAAAAAAGGGACCCTTCATCTTCATATTTTTTAGAAAGTGCATCAGCGACCACATTGTCTTTGGCTTTCTTGTAAATGATCTCATAATCATATCCAAAGAGCTTAGTCACCCATTTTTGTTGCTCTAGGGAGGAAAGGCATTGTTCCATAAAATACTTGAGGCTTTGATGATCTGTCTTAATTTGGAAGCGTTGCCCCAATAGTTAAGAGCACCAAAGATCCACGACATGTAGAATAGCCAACATTTCCTTTTCATAGATTAATTTGTCCAAATTTCGCTCGGATAGTTGTTTGTTGGTAAAGGCCAAAGGTCGACCCACTTGCATAAGGACAGCGCCAATTCCTTTCTTGGAAGCATCACATTCCAGGACAAAGGTCTTTGTGAAATCAGGAAGGGCCAGGACTGGAGTGGTACACATGGCCATCTTCAAGGTTTGAAAAGCCTGAGCAGCTGCTGGAGTCCAAGTGAAAGAATTTTTTTTAAGTAGTGTAGAGAGAGGTGTCGCAATCTTTCCATAATTCTTAACAAATTTGCGATAATAACCTGTTAAACCCATAAATCCACGCAAGCTTTTGAGAGTCTTTGGGTGAGGCCAATCTTGCATAGCTTTAATCTTTTTAGGATTCACCCTGACGTCGACCTTGCCAACAAGATGGCCCAAGCACTCGAATTTCGAGGCGCCAAAAGCACATTTAGATCGTTTGAGAAAAAGTTGGTGTTCAGAGAGTAGATGGAGAACTCGACGCACATGAGCAAGATGAGTTGTCCAGGTTTTACTATAGATGAGGATATCATCAAAGAAAACTAAGACAAAATGACAAAGAAAAGGACGGAAGACATGATTCATGAGGCTTTGGAAAGTGGAGGGAGCATTACACAAGCCAAAGGGCATGACCAAAAACTCATAGTGGCCCTTATGAGTTCTAAATGCAGTCTTAGGAATGTATGTCTCTTTCATACGGATCTGGTGGTAGCCAAAACGAAGATCAAGTTTAGTAAGAATGGGGCGCCACTCAATTCATCCAAGAGGTCATCAATGACAGGAATGGGAAATTTGTCTTTAATGGTGAGTTTGTTGAAGGCGCAGAAGTCAGGACACAAGTGCCAAGAACCTTTTTTCTTAAGGACCATGACCACAAGAGAAGAGTAGGGTTCATACTAGAGCGGATAACACCTGCATGGACCAGTTCTTGAACAATTTTCTCGATTCATGACCATGAAAGATTCAAGCTGGGTAGTAATGTCTTGTTTGAGGTCTTGTTTGAGTTCCTCGATTGAGACAACGATGGAGGAATGCATGTTTTTATTGATGGGGGCAATCTTGGCACTGAGTTGTCTCACTTCTTGTTGGGTTTCTGTGAAATTAGAGTGCAAGGTATTGAAACGAGCTTCCAAGTCTTGGCTACAGGTATGGGCCATGATAACGAAGGAACACGAAAAGGGGCGGGTAGAACCACACAGAAAATGGGTTATGGTTGAAGTGTATCACAACGATCAAGGAGACGAGTTCTTTAGTGGGGTAAAGCCCAAATAAGGGTGTTGGAAAGGGGTCGGGTCCACGAGAAAAAAAAATTGATGAAAAATGATAGGTGTGACTACGATAAGGGCGAAGAGAGAAATCCAATGAAATAGGTCTCAAATAATGGTGCCAACAGGATCTAGACTCTCTTACTCCTGCGAAGTTATACTCTGATCTAAAGAATACTGCAGTGATGAAATGCCCAAATGCTTAACAAGAATAAATGTGTAGTAATTTCGCAACTCGAATGCAGGAGACAGTTGCGCGGCAATAGATATTGTATGTTTTATTTTTGTTTATGTCCCAAAGGTTAGGTATTCAAGGGTTCTACAGACAAGGGTTTGCCATGTGTTATAGCTCTCTGGTATACATGTGGGGTCCAATAGTAGTACTCAGTCCAATATCTTACTGCACCAACTAAGGAGGCTAGACCGTGCCCTTAATCGTACTACCAGACTACCCAAGTACTAGAGAGCATCTTCCCGAGTGTTGTTCTCGGTGGCACTATAGCAGTCAGGCGATCGATCGGTTTATCTATGGAGGGCTTCAAGAGATCTAGGTCGATTTGTATACAGGTGTTATCTGATGCGCTACCACTCAAAGGGGTACCAACATGGGTTACAAGGGTGGCCAACAGATGTGTGCTTAAATACCACTTGTATTTCCTGCGTGTATGAATCCTCGACCGCGGGTTTATGCACGTAACGACGAATCTCTGTAATTGAAAGACACTGGACTACGTCTACCCTAAAAAAAAATTAACCGACAATTTTCTCTCGAGAAAGGTGCTCTAATACCACTTGTAATATTTCAGATAAAAAATAGTATGCAGAACATAAATAATTAGCTAGAAATGGCAGATGAACAATACTGAGAGCAATGTTCATCTTGCCTCTTCAAGGGGGCAACCTCCGACAGAGCAAATCTCTATTACAATAATATCCAAGACCTAAGTTCTAATACCCTCGACTCTTATTTATACTAAATATGTCTATCAAAAGAACCATCCATAGGAAGATCATTCTAGAAGTGGAAGTTTATATTAGGTCTTCTTACATTGAACTTTTTCTTCCTTATTGCTAGGCCTTATTAATATTGACATTTATTACATGGAAATATATTATTCTCCCTACGTGAGGGGGTTAGGTCCCTAACATTCTCCAACAACATATAGTTGAATGGTGAGATGGATGTTTAATTCTTGGGTTGTGTGTCACAACTTCACTCACATTTTAAGTAGCACATTGTATCTTTTAACAAAGATATTGTACATGAGCAAATCAATATACCATTTTATTTTTTTAATCATAAAAATGAATTAGTTGGAAAAGGAAAAATGTTCAATTTGGATAATGAATTGTAACTTTTAACAAAAACATTATACAGAACTAGATCAGTACACAATCATTTCCTATCATAGAAGTGAAGAAGTGAATTGGAAAAGATCATGGAAGTGAAGAAGTGAATTGGAAAAGGAAAAGTGTTCAAAATAGAAATAAGCCTCCCACGATCCACCTACTGCATGTTATCTGTCCGTCTATCCATCCAACTGCATGCTTGGACTAGAAATAAGCCTCCCACAATCTACCCATGTGTTACTGCATGTTATTTGTCTGTCTATACATCCAACTGCATACTTGGACTATAAATAAACCTCCTACAATCCACCCATGTGTTACTGCATGTTATATGTCTGTCTATCCATCCAACTGCATGCTTGCACTAATTTTCACTAAGAAAATATTATAATATTTAAAAATACTTCTAAAAGTATTCTTGTAAATATTTCCGTTCCGCAATTGGAAAAGGAAAAGTGTTAAGATAGAAATAAGCCTCCCAAGTTATGTATATGTCTATCTATCCATCCATCCGACTGCATGCTTAGGCTAATTTTCACTCAAGAAAATATTAGAATATTTTTTAAATACTTTTCAAATTATTCTTATAAATATTTCTGCAAGTACTTTTAAATCATAGATACTATAAAAATACTAGTAAATTTCACCAACCAAGAAGAAAATAATACGAGCTTCGCAGCAAGGAATATAGTGTCTGTTTGAAAATTTTTATTTTAATATTATTTTGATACATTTTACGGGGAAATTTCACCTTTTAAAATAATAATTGAATTCAGCATTCTCGGGCTTCATCATTTTGTCTTTTCCTATTTATGGTTACCATACTTGACTTCTGTACTGATCAGAATGGCTTCATCATTTTGTCTTTTCCTATTTATGGTTACCATACTTGACTT
>SNQJ01S0263019.1:0-12118 GCA_010110895.2 Picea sitchensis | reverse complement strand
TCTTGAAGCATGTCTTCCATCCTTTTCTCCATCATTTTGTCTTAGTTTTCTTTGATGATATCCTCATCTATAGAAAAACCTAGACAGACCATATTTCTCATTTGGATCGAGTTCTCCATCTACTCTCTCAGCACCAACTTTTCCTGAAACAATCTAAATATGCTTTTGGAGCCTCAGAAGTCGAGTACTTGGGTCATCTTATTGGAAAGGATGACATTAGGGTGGATCCTAAAAATATTGAAGCTATGCAAGACTGAACTCGCCCAAAGATTCTCAAAAGCTTGCATGGATTACTGGGCTTAACAGGTTATTATCCCAAGTTTGTTAAGAATTTTGGAAAGATTGTGGCACCTCTCACTGCACTCCTTAAAAATAATTCTTTCACTTGGAGTCCAACAGCTGCTTAGGATTTTCAAACCTTGAAGATGGCCATGTGCACCACTCCATTCCTTTCCCTTCCTGATTTAACATAGACCTTTGTCCTAGAATGTGACGCTTCAGGGAAAGGAATTGGCCTTGTCTTTAGGCAAAAAGGTCGGCCTTTGGCCTTTACCAGCAAACAATTGTCTGAACGAATTTTGGGAGAATCAATCTATGAAAAGGAAATGTTGGCTATTATGCACGTCATTGATCTTTGGCACCCTTATCTATTGGGGAAACTCTTCCAAATTAAGACAGATCATAAGTGTTTTCTGGAACAATGCATTTCCTCCCCAAAGCAACAAAAATGGGTGACTAAGCTCTTTCGATATGATTATGAGATCATTTAAAAGAAAGGAAAATACAATGTGGTTTCATATGCACTTTACCGAAAATATGAAGATGAAGGGTCCATTTTTTCTCTCTCCTTCATTATACCAAATTGGCTCCAAGTGAAGCTATGCAAGATTCAATCCCACATCCAAAGATTCTCAAAAGCTTGCATGGACACCGGGTTTAAAAAGTTATTATCCCAAGTTTGTTAAGAATTTTGGAAAGATTGTGGCACCTCTCACCGCACTCCTTAAAAAATAATTCTTCACTTGGAGTCCAACAAATGCTTAGGATTTTCAAACCTTGAAGATGGCCATGCACCACTCCACTCTTTCCCTTCCTGATTTAACATAGACCTTTGTCCTAGAATGTGACGCCTGTGGAAAGGAATTGGCCTTGTCTTTAGGCAAAAAGGTCGGCCTTTGGCCTTACCAGCAAAAAATTGTATGAACGAATTATAGGAGAATCAACTAAGGAAAAGGAAATGTCAGCTATTATGCACGCTATTGATCTTGGCACCCTTATTCATTGTAGAAACTCTTCCAAATTAAGCATTTATCATAAGTAGCTCGAACAATGCATTTCCTCCCCAAAGCAACAAAATGGGTGACTAAGCTCTTCATATGATTATGAGATCATTTAAAAGAAAAGGAAAATACAATGTGGTTTCTTATGCACTTTAACAAAATATGAAGATGAAGGGTCCATTTTTCTCTCTCCTTCATTATACCAAATTATTCTTAAGCTGTTCGCTACATCGGCTACACCATCCCAAAAATTTCAAGACCGGAGCAAACAATTGGGTGCAAAATTCTCCGGGGCCTCGAGGGTGCTCTTATTCCAAGGATGAGCTTCTCACAGGCCATTTGTATTTGGCAAAATAGTCAAACTTAAATCCATGGTACTTTTGATCTTCATGCTACACCCATAGTTATTCACTCAGGGTTTACCAAAACCTATGACACAAACGTTTTTTGGCATGGTAAGGGAAATGTAGACGCTCATAATTTTGTTGTTGAAATGTGATGTACAATGAAACAAGGAGAAGAATAAATCTCTTGGCACACTATAACTTCTTTCGATTCCACCTACTATTTTGTGGGATATCTCTATGGATTTTATTGTAATACCTAATCGGGAAATAAACTACCATCATGGTGGTAGTTGATCATCTTTCCAAGTATGCTCTATTTATGTGCTCTTCAACACCCATTTACAACATCCACTCTGACTCAACTTTTCATGGATCGCCCTACATTCATGGTACGTCACATTCTATTACTCTCGATCACACCCAACTTTCACGAGAGGGAATTTTTGGTAAGAACTGCTCTGCTACAAGGCACCCACTGTATCTCAACATATCCTATCATCCTTGGACTAATGGTCAAACCTAAGTTGTCAACAAAGTTTCTTTGAAACATATTTGAGGTGTTTTTCCCAATGGTTGGGCTCACTGGTTACCACTAGTTGAATGGTTGTACAATAGTTCATACCATACAACAAACTCACATGGACTTTTGAAGTGGTATATGACAAAATCCACCTTCAGTTCTATATTTTGAGGTGTCTCAAGGTCCGTGAGATTGAACAACGCCATGCTTGAGAGGCTATTCTCCTTCATACCTCAAAGAGAATTTGTTCATGGCCCGTAATTGCATGTGAAGAGACAAGTAGATCAAGTTCTCTCTAAACGTCAATTTTCAAAAGGGGACCAGGTGTTTCTACGACTACAACCTTACAAGAAAAAATTCCCTCAAGGATGACCATTTTAATAAACTGGCACCAAACTTTTATGGTCCTTATACAATCCTCAAGCATGTGGGACAAGTGGCCCACAATTAGATTTGACCAAATATTCTAAGATACATCATGTTTTTCTTGTTTCCTGCTAAAGACTGTGATTGGAACTAAGTGTCAAACTCAAAACCATCTCCTTGAATTGGATGAAGAAGGGATCCATTTATCTTACAACCACAAGTGTTGTTGGACCGTAGTGTCGCCTCAGACAACCATGAAGGAAGTGTTATTCTAGTAGAAAGATACAACCCCAACAGATCTACACTTGGGAACCAACTACCATTCTCAGAAGCAATTTCCACATCTCAAGATTTGAGGACAAGGTTATTTTAAGGGGAGGACATGTTAGGGGACCCAACCCATCATGTAGGTAGAATAATATATCTCCCTGTAATAGTTAACAATATTAATAAGGCCCAGAAATAAGGAAGAATAAGTTCTAATGTAAGAAGACCTAATAGAAGCTTCGCCTAGAAGGATCTTCTCTAGATGGTTCTTTGATAGACATATTTAGTATAAATAGGGAGTCGCAGGAGTATGAGAACTTCTATGCTTGGATATTATTGTATTAGAGATTTTCTCTCACTGAGGTTGCCCCCTCAAGAGGAAAGTGAACATTCTCCCAGAATCAAAGTGCTCTTTGGTGTTATTCTAAATGCCTTGGTGGCCATTCTTGGTGTTCTTCATTATATTGTTGTTCATCTTCCATTTCTAGCTCTTTATTTCTATTTTGCATACCTTTTATATCTGTAATATTACAGCTTGAGATAATAGATTTTAAAATATTGTCGTACCACTATCTCTAATGATTTATATGTTGGCATATCCAAAGTTTTTATCATCCATGTATTTTTGAATTTGTACCATTCATAATGAAAAATGTTTAGGATGTCAAAATATGTTTATAGTAATCGATAATTCATTAACTTTATATTAGTTTGTCGCTTGACTAAATTTTTGCATAATTTTTATTGTTCGAACTACAAAACTAAAAACATTATTTTTATATAATAAAACCCATATATGTCATGATCTCATTAGATAATATATTTGCTAACTTATTTCAAACTTTGCTATTTCCAATGATTTATATGTTAGCATATCCAATTTTTATGATCTACTGTTTCTTTTGAATTTGTACTATCTATATTGAAATGTTTAGATATAGCCAAAGCGCGAGAATGGATAGGTCAGCTCTCATTACTTTGGTCATATGAGTAAAGTTTTTAGCATACCTATTGTGCTAACATTGTTACATTTTTTATTTTTATTACTATTATTAGGTTTGATTTTTCTTTATTGTTGAATACTTGGAGAGGCTTTTTCATTATTGCATACATAAACAGGCCTACCACATTGCATTATTTTTTAAATGTTTGCATAGCGTGAGGCCCTTCAACGGTTCTAACAACCTTAAGTGTTTACCTAAAAGGCCTCGCAGCCTTTAAATGTTTATTCTACATGTGTGTTACAATACAATTTCCTTTGATTTTTTGTTATAGTGTTGTATGCAATGAATTTAGGAAATATTGTTCTTCATAGGCATTACTAGTTCACCGGTTGATGCTTGTTCATTAGTTTGCTCGATGTTGCTTCTTGTTGTTTGATTCACTTGAAAAGTTGAGGTCCCGGCACTGAAGTTGGACCTCTTCTATTGTTCACTTGCTTTCGCTCTTCAACTTTGCAAGCATTTGGACCTGTTGCTGCAGTTTACAGGGTTTGAAGTTGTGCTTATCTAGTCCCTTGTTCACGGGTAAGTTTATGTTCCATGGTTTCATTACTATTCGTTGTTTGTCATTTACTATTTGTAGTTTGCAGGCAAGAATTTTCAATACTAGGAATCCTGTGCTCAAAATCCTATTACGTAACATCTTATGTGGTGGTCACAATGATAATAATATTTTCCTTATTCTTGAACGTCAATATTCTATAGAGATCCCACCTTTGTCGCAGCCATAATGACATATAAAAGAGTTTTTCCTCGCCCTAAAACCATATGTTTGATGTATTTTTCTCAATGTTCTTTCTCTCATTTTGTTCCCGAAACCATACATTTGGTGCATTTTTTCCCAAATTCATTCTCTTCCAAATGTTTTGTTCCGCTTTTAATTTCTCACAAGTTAGAAACAGAACCTAGAGCTATCAGAACTACAATGAAATATAAAAAAGAAAACCTAATGTTCTCCTCTTTATTTTTGTTCCTGGAAGCCATATGTTTGGTGCATTTTTTTTAGGTTGTTCCATTCCAATCACATATTCCAACTTCCATGTCCTGGATATCGTACCATATCTCTTTCAAAAATAGTAATGCAAAGGCTTAGAAAAATGAATTCAGAGTTGTCACAGGGGCAAGCATCTGTCACGGTCTTGTGAAAGTTATGCTTTTGTTCTCTGAATAAAAAACTCCATCCAATTGTTGCCTTTGTGTTTTCCTTTGTGTCTTGCAAAGCATATTCCACCTAAAAGCTTGTAGGATGAACGCCATGAATAGGTTAAAAAATTATATACCTTGAGTACTCAGACTTTGTGCTCAACAAATTTATAATGTTATTTCATTTCATGCTTGTTCCCTTTGTTTGGTTCAAACTATCCACATGTTTTTTTTTTCTTGTCATATTTTGTAGTGACTAGGTGGGATTGAATTTGACAAGAATAAGGTTGAAGGATACATAGTGGAATTGGTATACAAGGCTTATAGTTTCTGCTTTTCTCTCCGCTTGCTGCAAACCAATATAGCTAAGAAAACATCTTGAAAATCATGACAAGAAATGAAACACGTATTGTATTGAAATGTACGATAGATATATATATATATATATAATTCTACTGTAATATGACAACATTGACTAGGTATTGTATAGCAATGGATTTTTAGATTGGATGCATTCCTCAGATAATCGTAGGAGATTCCTTTTCAATGCATTTTAGGTTTTATTGCATTTCCTTTATTATTTCTTGGGTTGTTTAAAATGGTGGGATGTTGAGGCATTGAGTCGACACGCGAATTGGCATTCCATTTTCTTTAGAATTTGTAATATGGAATACATTATGTCACTACATATTTTAAAGATATGCTTGTTTTCTATATGCAATTCTGCCTGCACTTGAGAGGGGGATTTGGGGAGATATATTTTGTATAATGTGGTTGTATAACTGGCTCAATATATCAATTGAAATATGGTCATTGACAAAGAAAAATATGATATCTACTATTCAACAAACCGTGATCTAGCCGCATACATATTGCATCTTGTTCCATGGTTAACTCGCCGCTGGTCATTATGAACCACTACTCTATATAATATTATCAATATGAAATCTTGGAGAACCTCATATTTACTTTTCCCTCATTTGCAAAGACCTGAATCGAAATGGAAATGGATTACAACGTGATACACTATCATGGTTTCAAGTGTGATAACACAAATTACATCTATTGTGGAGATTGGTATGTAGTTCAATGTAATTATTATTTGGTAGAAATAGAGTTCATGTGCAATTGTTACATTTACATTGTACAACTCTTTTGGTAATGCAACTATAGGTTAACCAACATGCTTGTAACCTGACGGTGATCAACACCTTTCTCAACATATCTCAGGAAAATATGTCACAATTGAAGTTGGTACCAATACCTTGTAAATATGGCACTGCCATATGAAAAGGAAATGTAGAGGGTGGAAGATTTTGTTTGTAATGGCTATCTATCATATTCGAAGTAAATATCCGTGTCTCCATCGGCCTCACAAATGGAACTGTCCATTGCTAGTGTATTGATTCAAACTACAATCAAGCAATTGACTTCATCTGCTGGAAAATGTGATATGCCACATATCAATTATCAACCTTTGATGTTAAATACTTCTAGTTCAGGGTCCACTATCCATGCCAACCAAACCGCAAGATTGAATCTTCATATGTGGCATGCTAATGAGAATGAAACTCATCCTAGTTTTGATGAGGCCATACAGGTCTTAAAAAATAAATGTAGACTAACTTATCGCTCAACTTGAAAAAGGTCATACATAAGAGAAAAATGCATTGGTGGTATAGGAAATACTACAAGTTCAGGTTCTAGTGTCAATGCCACCCAAACCACATCTAATCTGCATACGCGTAGCATGCTATTTAACTTAATGAAATGTTCCTAATTTCCATGAGGTCATCCCGACCACAAAAACGTAGAACTAACCATCACAACCTTGAAAAGCAATAGTCATATGTGAGAGAAAAAACATATTACCACGCCTCCTCTAGACATAAACCTAATATCACAACCTAAAAAAAATTGTTCACACACAACACAATCACATTTTCTCTTTTTCTACTAAGCACAAAACATCACATGTCGAATGACAAAGAACATGACAAGTTTCATCATCAAGCCGATGAGGATGCAATACTATAACAAATGTCGATTCCAAATTCAACATGGCTTGTCAACAAGTGGAACTAGTTTCTAGTGGAAAGCATAAGTTAACCTACCACATTATTGACGCCAAAAGACTAAGGAGTCTCCAACACCAACATTTTCAACCTCCCGTGGGGCTAGGCGGGAAGATACGAGAATATTACCCTAATCTTAAAGCCCCATAAATGAATGGGCATTGAACTTTAAGTCAAATTTATCCTAACCTATAGTCCGCTAAGAATAGATCATTTTACCTCGTAATCTCTTCCCTTTAGCAATATTTAATTTTTATACATTTCCATGATTTTCATACCATTTACAATTCAATTACTCTATATGGGCTTTGTTCATTTGATGTAATGAAAATTAAGTTTATTAAAGGAAACGTATGAAAATTCAGTAAAACCACAATGCTTTCTTTTGTTTTAATTAAGAGAGGAAAAATAAAATAAAGCAAAATTAACTAAAAGCTAATAAAACTAATAAAGTAGGTTAGTTTGAAAAGTAGAAATAACATTTAAATGATGTATCTTTTTTTTCCGTATCTTCATTAGGAGTTAGGTTGTAGCTAAAACATTATGAAGCCAAGATAATAACAAAAAAACAAAAAAAAGTTATGTTCATTAAACTAGTTTATTAATAAAACATATGTACGTATAATATTCAATGCATCTTGTTCATTTTCTTTTAAGTTAAGTGATATAAATATCATAAAATTAAAGTAATAAAATAAACAACGTTTATAGATAACATATTCATGACTTTGTTCATTTTCCCTTTTTAGGTTAAGTGATATAAATATCATAAAATTAAAGTAATAAAATAAACAACGTTTATAGATAACATATTCACGACTTTGTTCATTTTCCCTTTTAAGTTAAGGAGAATATCATAAAATTAAAGTAATAAAATAAACAACGTTTATAGATAACATATTCACGACTTTGTTCATTTTCCCTTTTTAGGTTATGATATAAGTATCATAAAATTAAAGTACAATGTTTATAGATAACATATTCATGACTTTGTTCATTTTCCTTTTAGGTTATGATATAAGTATCATGCAAAATTAAAGTAATAAAAATAAAGAATGTTTATGTACATTAAAGAAGTGAAAAAAAAAAATTATGAACATGATTTTACAACATAATTACATTTAATTTATTTTAAGGATTTTACATATTCTTTTTCTTTTTATATTTTGGAAATCAAAAAAATCAAATGTAAATAAAGTTGAAGAAAATTAAAGAATTTAAAGAAAAATCAGAGAGATGTACAGAGTGTCAAATAGCTAATTTTCATTGAAAAACTTCCATACAACATTATAAATTAATCAAAATCTTCAAGTTTCTGAGTAGACGAGGGTATATGGTTTTTAGCCCTTCTAGACACAATGTACAATAAAAATATCAAGCATGAAGAATTAAAAGAGAGCCAAGCTAAGAAGGAATAGAACCATGATGGTGAATCACAAGGAGAGAACATACATAATAAAACTGATTAACACCGAATCGAATCGAGCATTATTAAAACACACTAAACAAGTAGATCTTTACCTCATGAACTCCAGCAACCTCATCCTCGCTTATACGCTTCGCTGCTTAGCAAGACCACCTGCTGCAGATGATGTCGTCAATCCCTCCTAGACGAATGAAATGCAAAGCTCTCTCAACACTCACAGCATATTACTCACTGAAAAATCTTCCTAAATTCTCTCCCTCAACTTTATTTCTAAGATCTTATATCCATAAGAAATTTTCTGTCTGGCTAAGAATTCTTCTTAGAATCTGTCCTTTTAGGAAGGTCGCGCGCTGCTTCTTTTATATCAGTTGGTAGGCATTTTCGGTGGTTAATCAGTTTTATAACTGAAATTCGAACTGTCCATGATTTTTCTTAATATATCATTAACAAAACTAATTGTCTTTTGTTATCCTGTGTCATTCCCGTGTCTTGCGTTTTCCTAGCGAGCGAACTCGAGTGGTTATGGTCGTTTTCCAACTAAGAAATTGTTAGGGAATTACCTTAACACATTACAAACGAATCAATTCGCAATTGTTATATCTGGGTGAAGAACTTCACCGTAATGCCTCCCAGCATTCTCCCAGCGCAAACCCTCGATTGAGACAATCGGGCTCGAACCTTCAATAAATTGTTAGACCGATCAGACAGGATATTAACACTGAAAACAACTAGAGGCAAACAATCACTGGTGTCGAGACATAATCTTTTGAGTTTCTGGAGCATGTTCCACGATGTGATCCAATCCAATCGCCAAAGAGACCTGGGTTTCCAAAAAGCTTTCTCGGGTAACCTTGTAAAGTGATTTATGACAAGAATATCTCCGCACAATTGTTATTGGAGATATTTAGTGTGGTACGACTAACTTAATTGGTCAATTTTAATAGCACCTCTCAGGACTTGATTAAAGGGCATGCTCCTCTGCACGCAGCTCAGTTTCCCTATCCAATCTAGCCATTTCCTGTTAATTTGCAGCTGTTGACAAAGCTACTCTCCATCTTACCGATCCACCGGAAGGCTGCATTCACTTTTCTTTTTTATGCTGCGATTAATGATGCAAGAATTAGATTTACATTCAGCTCAAGCTTCATTACCACGTAGGATAGTCGCGTCTCCAAGCAATATTGATAGCGCATGACTCGTCGATGGCATCATAATGACTGGATACATGTGCACGAATAAGTTATCCAACCTCTTCGATATGTTCATATAATATTCTTCAATATGGATATGGGCAGCAACAACGACGTATAGCGTTTCCATTGGAGGCTTTGTCCCATAGCCAACTGTTCATAGTTTTCAAGGTAAAACTTCAATAATTGTAATGATGGTTAAGTGGATTCTTTCTAATAGTTTCGAAATCTCAACTTTGCTATAAGTCTCCAATTGTGTTACAATCAATCTTATGTGCAATCGCTGGCTTTTGCAACATTCAGGCCAAGATTTCGAGCGTTTTTGTTGTGTCAAGAAGTACACTCAGACGATCGCCAGAACTAATCTCCACAACTGTGCACTGAGATTCGAACCTTGGATAAATAAAGCCTATTCCAATGTCTCGTTCCATGCTGATATTTCCTTTGATAAAATCAATACGTGTAAGTCGCCAATATGACAAAGCACTTCCCACGAGTAGTAAAGTGACCCTTAACTTTTATATCAAATGCTTTAATAAGAATTATAATGAACCTTTAGATGGCTCGCTTATTTCATGGCATAAATCCACACTTAGACTTGATGAGTTAAGTCAAACGACAAGGAAATGGCTCTCATGAGTGTATTCGAGATATTGGATATCATATAGTGACTCTATAGGGAAAAAGGAAATTAATCCATGATAAGTGCAGATCATGATTTTAAGGTATGGAGAGGGTCATCGAAAGTATGACATAATGATACTTTTTGTAGTTTTTAGCATGGAACAACAAAAAAATTAAAAGTCATAACTCAAAAGGAATTTGGGTATTACTTTTAGGTTATAATTAAATATGTGAGAGATATAAGGTATATTTTTGGAAATAAGGTTGTATATATATAAAAAAAGTAGTATGATTGGTTTATGATATGAAGTTTAGATAATTGATCCACTTTCTCTTTATTAGAACCAAAGTCATGGTAATAAATAGGTATAGGACAATATAAGGTGAAGAGTAAGGAGATGTATATGTTGTATCATGGTGAAATAGAATAGCGTGAATAATATGAGGAGAAAGGAAAAGGGCCATGCTTAGAAGTAATTCAAGTGCCACGATGATTTCTCCAGAAACATTGTGCCAAATTTAACGAGAGTGAGCGAAACTTTACGTAAGCAGTGTGCTCGAGAGGGAGTCTCCTGACAATGCTTTTATTCTAAGCAACTTAATGACAAAAATCATTACACACTGCTAACCAACATATTTATGCTTATAGTGACGTGCAAGATTTAAACAATAACATACAATCACCGATTCTCTCGAGGAAAGGGGAAGGGTAAACCAGGACCCAGGGTGACTCGATGTGGGACAAGAAATATTGATAGGGTTGTGTAGACCAAGTTATACAATAGTGGGAGACATGATAGAGGTCAAGGGATTCATGGATCTGGACTTCATGGAATAACTAATGGAAAGTGGTGCGTATGAGGGGTTTGAACTCCGCATAACCCAAAAGGAAAACTCTTCGAACTTGACAAGATTATTACAAGGCTTAGAAAATTTTCGTGGATGTGTGTTGAGGGAAAGACCCAAAACACCGAGTGTCCACAACGTGTATGCTGGAAATACATCTTCAAAAATGAAGGGGGGGCAAAGGGAAAGAAAGAAGGGGGGAACATCGACGTAATCGTGGCGAGTGAGGATGTCTCGCATAGCAAGCGAATGGTAGACAAGTGAAGAATCATGACAAAGGAAGGCAACTTAGTTCACCTTCAAGTCTGTTGTCCACCAAAACACATTTGGTCAATCGCTAAAAAATATGACATGGAACCAACATACTTAATGCTATTTCATAATTTAATGTTGCAGGTATGAAAGAGGAAATTATATGCTACTTGATGATATATAAATTAAATTTTAGAATAGTGGTGGGTTATACTGCTGTCCAATTACCATAGTTGTTATGATAGTAAAATCGTTAATCTAAACCTATCTAGACTGTTAGGAAATTTAAAGGGGTGGAATGTGGTTTTTACATTTCGTTGTCTCTTGCGCGCAATGAAACGATTAGTCGCTGGACCTTTTACTTCTTGCGTTGATAAATGTATTGAAACCCATGAGTGTGGAAAAATATATATATATATATATATATATATATATATATATATATATTGCATGACGTGTCGGTTGTTGTCGAAATGATGAGGTTATTACTTAATCTTAATCAATTTTTCAAATGACTATACAAGCGTCAAGGCCAAGCTCAAATAGTTGTCTGGTTTTTGTGGTATAGTGTGTTGTGTTATTTTCTTTTCGAGCCTGATAAACTCGAGAGCTCAAAGAGCTAAGGCATGAAAACGTCGTATGGAAAGCACGCTGATTTATAATGAACTATGGAAAGAAATATGTAATGGTGATGTAAAAGAAACTAAACCTATTGACACAACATCACTAGCTAAATGGGAGCTCAAAGATGAAAGGGCATTAGCACTAAATTATTTGAAAA
>SNQJ01S0263018.1:0-12028 GCA_010110895.2 Picea sitchensis | reverse complement strand
CTTGAACATTTAAGTGGGGTAAAAGGAGGTTGCCCCCTTGAAGAGGCTTATTATCTGAAATTATCTCTTTTTCAAGGCGTTGAGTACTTTTCCTGAGATTTTTCTATGCTATATTGATGTTTGGTTCTTCACACACAGTCTCGCCGAAATAATCCAGGCCATTCACCTCAGAAACGTGTGTCGCACGATTGGGCTTTGTTGCAACTTTGCCTATCACGAATTTTAAATACTAGGGGAAACCCCCTCCCATTCACGATACGCGAGATGCGAAGGCGCCTAGGAGTCGGGCCCACAGTCTCTCCGAAATGATCCAGGCCGTTCACCCCGAAAACACGTGGCACACGATTGGGCTCTGTCGCAACTTCACATATCGCGACTTTGAAATACCAGGGTTGACCCCCTCCCATTCACGATACGCGAGATGCGAAGACACCTTGGGTGCGGGCCCACAGTCATAGCGCAAGGTCATATGGAGTAGGGGCAAAGCAGATGAGGGACATGGAGCCAATATGTTCAAGGGAAAGTGGATCATGTCCATTGATTTTGAAGCCAAATCCAACCGTCGATATGAAGGGCCGTTTTGTAGTTTTAATCACCAAGGATCCTGGATACAAGAGTGAGGGAATCTCTTGAAAGGAGAAAGGTCGAAGCACCCTAGAGAAAGGATCCAGGTCATGGCCATGTGTTACATTGAGGGCGGAGCCAAAACAAAGGGAGGCTAGCTTCTGAGCCCCGGGAAGCAAGCGTGTGGCCTTTCCTTGTGCTTGAAGTTCCAGCCACCTGCCATAGAGGAAGGCAATTAATGAAGATTGAGATGGTAGCTGAAACTTCATCTCTAGCCATGAATGTAAGGCATGGAGGTTCTGGCAGGCCGTCTGCCTAAGACCGTCCTGTGTGCAGGTTGATTTAAAACGGCCATGTTGATCTGAGTTCTTGTTTGACCAGAGGAGCCTGCACACATTAAGTTGGACTTTAATGTTTCAGCTACCCTCCTGGTGCCAAGGGAGTGTACTGCTCTGAGTATATATTCTCAGTTTTTTGTATTTTGTAGGCATCGATGGTAGAGCAAAGCTCCCGATTGTAAAGTTCTAATAGACATTCTAGTTCTCTGGTTATGTATCCGTATGTGAAATTTCTTGTTTAATGACAGACAACTTTCTTATCCCATATGGTTTTCATCTCATACTGAGGGAGTTCACGATCGACTGATTCACGTGAATCATTGTGACTGTGTTGTGATAAAGGTTTTATTGTAACACTGTTATATTCTCCAGTGTTTTCTGCAATTTGAATGTGAGAAGTTCTTGCATTCAAGTTTTTCTTCTACAGGCTATTAGAAGCTCGACGCCTACAACAACCCTTCGCATTTCCTCACAGAAGTCCTCCTCCTATTCACCCTTACTACAACTTACTGTCTGAAGTTTAACTAAGACCTCACCTGCATGTGCATGTCCGGCCTAGTTTCGGAGTTAGAACGATATTGTTCTGAGTTTTCTTCCATTTGATCACCCTTTATAAACAAATCGTGACATAAATTGATGGGCTTCAAGCTCCACTCCTGTTGCAATCCAGGAGTGACTTCCGACTCTAACAGGCACACTAGGAAAACTTTTATGGAAGAGGATGTATCAGTACCCTAGGGAAAATTTAGGTCATTCTCTTATGGACAAACTCAAAAAAAAATATACATCTGGATCACTCTAAAGAAATAATGTGGATAAAATTTTTATTTTTCCTTCAGACAAATCTTTAAAAGACATTTAAAGAAGAGCATATACCTTCCAACCCAATACCATCCCATCCTGTAAAAAGGTTTTCAGACGAGCCTCCCCTGTCACCGTGCAAAGCACTCTTTAATAAAAACCAAAATAGGTGACTATGGACAAGAAGTCTCTGGTGGAAAAAGGGTTTAAGAGACTGACCCGCCGAGATACTGAACAGGTCTACTGGCAATGGGTACCGGTATGTGGTATGACTAGGCAAACCCATTAGGGTACTGAACAGGCCTGTTGGCAATGGGGAATTCTGCCTGGGGAAGGGATCTTTCACTAATTATCACAACTACCCCACCGGAGTACTGAACAGGCTTGTTGGCAGTGGGTTATGATTGAGAAATGTCTCATCTATACTTGTTTGATTGAAAAATTCACTTTTGCAATCTAAAAAAAACAAAGGTCACTATTGGCATTTATGAGATACAAACTCCAGATTAACAAGAAACATAATTACTACAAGAAAATGCCCATTTGATAATTACCCTAAGTCAACTTACTGGTCTGGCATCTAAAGCCTACATTACCTAAGAAGGAAACTTCTTAAGAGTGGAGCCCTAACTAGGGAGTCTAATCTACTTATACTGTGAAATTTATCTATAACATCTAATGATAGTAAATCTCTGAAACAAGTTAGGTTGGATCTGTTCTTCTGACAAACATGTAAAAACTTCTATGTTTTCACTGTTGAATGCTACCTTTGTCAATAAGTCATCAAAAGAAAGGCAATTTCAACTTTTAGGCATGTGATCATATGCTAGGTGATAAATGTAATTTTGGAATTTGATTTGGTTTATTTTCTCTTATCATCTTTTCTCCATTATGATACAGAATGTTGAATCTTCTTGCATAAAGATATGCAACATCCTTGGCATGGGGGAAGGTCAAAGAGCTCCTTCATAACTCTTTTTCAGACTCACATCTCACCTTCAGAAGCCATCATGATCACCCTACAACCCTGCAGAACCAAATAGAAAACAAGATAAGCACAGAATAAAGAAGTACAGGAAATTCCAGTACTAAGCTTTCAGAAAACTCCAGCCTAAAAAGATGAATTCTGACAATCTACAATCAGTCACATATGCTATGGGTATTGATCATACAAAGGTAAAAGCAAAGGTAACATGGTATTTATTTTCCTCTTCTCATAAAACTATAATAGGTATGAAAATATATACTAGATCTTATGACCTTAGTATTAAAACCATGCACCTATCCCTCATACCCATATGCCTAAACTTAATCAATCCTCTCATAAGTGCTCGAAAATGGTTGAGGGAACAATCACATCAAAGCATGAATATGAAGCATGTCTAGTAACGATAGGCCACGAATGAACTTCGTCCTTAAGCAAATCACAAACTTATCTTGTGTCATGAACCATGATCCAACATCAAATTCACCACTCGGAAGTCTAATCACCTATCCCAAAATGATTCTTTGACACCCAACGTCTTGTCCTCATCATTACATTAACGGGTAGAAATGAAATGGCTTATCTGGGTGGTGAAGCTATCCAGATAAGCCTCATCTGGTCTTAAAATTTCCTTGCGGCATCCTTACTTAAACTTACCATTCACATTATCAATGCCATCACCATATTTCCCTTGTCATTACCTTTCTCCAGTTCTAAGCCTACTCCTCTCTATGATCTCCAGTACCAAACCCTTACCCTCATCAATTGACTAAATCCTTGCGCTACAACCCGATTTTTTTCTCACAATTTATAACGATGATCGTAAGTAGACATGAACTGGTCTTCCAAATTTATAGAGAGGTCGAGGAGTTCCAAATATGTCGAGAGAAGTATGATAGATCGGGATGGATGCCATTTTTGGAGAAATTCACAGGCTGGCACGAGAATATATCTCACGAATTTATTCAGGGTTACGATGGAGAGATTGCGTATATAGGCAATCTGCAGCTAACAATAAATGAAGCAACCTTAAGGGAGGTCATAGGATTACCTAACAGAGGATCCAAATACTTCAAAGGTGTAGGAATCAACAAGGAAATGTGCCAACGATTTTTGAAAGAAGACCATCAACACCCTGATTGGAAAAAGGGGATCCCTCGGAACTATATCAAGGAAGAGTATCATCCAATGATTGCTAGTCTTCAATGATTCCTCACTTGTGAGGGCAGGTATGCTTTGACCTTCATATATCATCTTAGGATTCTATTACAATTTGAAGGAGGCCTTGAAATTGATTTCCCATATTTTCTATGGATGAGTTTGAACAAAATGGTAAGAGGTGTCAAATCCTTATCCAAAACTTAGAAGACTAGCATTTAACATCAAGGTCTTATTAAGATGTTAGTTTTCAATGAAATTAGGAAGCAAAGGATTAGTTGGAAAATCCTTATCACTCAACACCTTCCCACATAAAACAAACCTGTGGAGAAAGCCCAGCGTGCTCCAAAGAAAAATAAGGAACCTCAAAAGAAAAAGGGCAAGAAGGATAAGGCAATTCCATCATCATCCAGGACAGTGAGCCAACACAAAAAATCTAGTAAACAAGCAGGACCCTCTTCCACGGTCAATAAGACTTTTAAAAGGAAAGAATCAAAAGGTAAAACCAAATTAGTAGAGGAGACTTCAACAATAGCACTTGAGGAGAAGGGTCATAAGACAAAAACTCTAAGGAAAGGGAAGAATAGCTCAGAAAATAAAAGTGAACAGTCTATAGAACAATCCCCTGTAACCATTCCACAAATAGAAAAGAAGAAAAGGAATCCTGTGAGCACCCCTGATCTAGTACCTCCTTGTAAAACAACCACAAGGAGCATGGAAAAGAGAGGAAAAGTAGTTGTCAGTCCTCATACATAGGAATATCCAATCGATCTTACCTCCCCTTCTAAAGACTTATCAGTCCAAGATGACATCCCTAGTTTGACCAAGGAACAAGCCACTATCACTTTATGTGGGATGAGGGAGGAAGTCGAGGAAATATAATGCATCCAGCCAGTAATAATGGAGTCAACAAAGACCTTAACAAAAGAACAGATGAAGAAAAAGATTTGGGAACTGCAAAAACAAAATCAGGAACTCAAACAAGAAGTGAAGGAATACCAACTATTGGACAGGTATATCAAAAATGAAAACGAGCAATTGAAACCAACCAACCAACAAATTCAAGATGACCATGAAGAGACTTCTAATAAGCTCAAGAAGGTACTATGGCTCCTACAATACATTAGGGTCATAAAAAGGGAGTTGAAAGAAGAGGCCTTAGCCAGCAACATCATTGATCCACAAAAGTAAAGAATGCAGTCTCAAGTTTTGAAAAATTTTGGGTTTGTTTTCAGTTGCATGAGGACATGCAATGGTTTTGGCATGGGGGACTGTTGAGCCTCTAAATTGACATCCCCACTACCCTCTTATACTCCTCATCTATACCTTTTTGTCTTACCTAAGCTTGGGTAAATGACAAAGAACACTACCATTAGCCATTGATAAGGTCATAAGGTAAAGTATAATTAATTCATGCATTTTTGTGGTTTATTGAGCTAGGAGATTAAATGTTTCATGCACTAATGCTTCAATTTGCCATGCATAATCTTTGACCTCTAGATAAGTCCAACTTTCTTGTACCAGCTCAGCTATTTGGTACTTGTGCACCATATTGCCACTGTCTGAATCTGGTACCAAGCGCACCTTCTATTCAGATCTGGTACTAAATCTCAGCTGTCGTGATCCGGTACCAACGACCATAGACTGTCGTGGTCTGGTACCAACCATTTGTGCAGTGTTCAAATCCGGTACCATCTACCTATCACGATCCGGTACCAATACAGGAAGCCAAATGTACCAAGTTTAGCTCCAGATCGTGCCCAAGACAATTGTTGGATATTTATTGAATTATAAATGTTTTAGCAAGGCTATGTTAGGATAGTTTGTTGTTGCTTCATTCTCATGCACTTCGTGTCATGAGTATGAAGCTTAAAATATGTAACCGAATAATTAAATTTATCAATTGATTGATTTGCAAACGATTTCACCTCCTTGTGTTTCACGACTAAGACTATTTAAATAGTCATGGCAAGGATGGTGGAGGTAGTAGAGAGTTAGCATAATATAGCATGTGAAGCAGTGTTACATATTGCAGAACATATTCTGGGTGAAGATTAATAGAAGGACATCATTTATCTCCATGTCTTGATCGTATATGATTGAATGTGAGTTGAGTTGTTAGCATAGTTTGATTCTATGTTTTGAAGTTTGAGTAAGAGTAATGTGTGGGTTGAAAGCAAGCTTATTGTAGACTCCAGTCGCTGAGATGTTGAAGCAGCAAGGGCCCACCGCCCAACAAAGGTCAACAGCTCCGTAGATTAGTATTAGCATTTGATTTCAATAGTGTAAATGTTAGATTAGCTGAAGCTTTAATTCTTTCAGATGATAGCAGTACAATTTAGACTAGGATTTCAATTATATGATTGCTTAGAGATCTTTACTCACTCTATTTTGCATATGCTCTGTTTTTATGAATTTGATTTTGTTTCATAGACATGAATGTTTGCAGCAGTAGTCAGACATATTTGAAGGAGAACTAGTGAAGTTCACAGCAGCACATTGTGAACCACAACATACTCAGTATATTGACTGTTGAACTACCCATGCGATGTCTTGATGATTGATGTGTGATTTCCCTTTCAGAAGTGTGGTTGCATAGTTAGTTCTCTGGGTCAGATAGCAGAGTTGATCTATCAAAAGAACTCCATCTCATACTTGCATGTGCCATAATGGAGTAGATAGCCTCTCTGTGAAAGACAACCAAAGTGTATTTCAGTTTGCTAGTTTGTTTTGTTTCTAGCATACATAATCTAGAATAGTTCTATACTCATGACATTATAATTACCTTTCTTATTGGTGTCTTGTAACTCTGTTGATTACGAATCTCGGATTGATAATTAATGAGTGCATTATACTAAACATATAAGCAACATAACAGGGATATTAATAAAGCTTGTCCTAAGGACAATTATTCAACCCCCTTCGTTGACCAGATCATCGGCGATTGAACTGGGAGTGAAATATTCTCTTTAATGGACGATTTCTCCGGTTATAATCAGATTAATATTTTGTCCACGGATCAACACAAGACTGCTTTCATCTGTTCTTGGGGTACCTTTGCCTACTGGAAACTGCCTTTTGGTTTAAAGAACGTTGGAGTGACCTTTCAACGTGCTATGTCATATGATTTTCACGATATCAAGCACATCGTACAACCATATCTCAATGATCTACTGACCCATTCCATGCGCTGCCAAGATTAAAGAAACATAAATAATTTTAAAATTTTAAAAATTGTTGAAGTACTTTAAAACATAAATAAATATTAAAAAAACATAAATAAATTAAAAATTTTAAAACTTGTTGAAATTCTTTAAAACAAGAATGAATCGTTTTATGGGGGACGATGCCTGGAATTGCCCCAACCCCTCCCATGTCAACACTTGGCCCTATGGGACTAAGTCCCTGTCCTTGCATGGGAGGGGATGGGGCGATGTTAGGCATCGTCGTCGACACCCATGGCACCCAAACAGTCCACACATAGGCTCTTTGGACGTCGGGGGATGTTTGGCATCGCCCCAACCCCTCCCACGACATAACTTATCCCCATAGAACCAAGTTCTAGTGTGGAAGGGGTTAGGGCGATGTCGAGCATCTCCCCCTCATAAAACAATTCATTCTTATTTTAAAATATTTTACTAAATTTTTAATTTTTTAATTTATTATTATTTTAGATTATGTCTTCTGAATATGATAGATTGTAGAGTAAAAAATTATTAAAATATTTCACTAAGTTTTAAATTTTTAAATTTATTATTATTTTAGATTATTATTTAAGTTTTAAATATTTCATATGTTTTTTATGATAGATTCTGGAGTACAAAATTTCTCTTTATATAACATATATAATAAATTAATTAAATAAATCATTTTCAACAACAATTTCACTGAATTATGTATTTATGAAATTATTAAAAATACTATTTATAAAAATAATAGAGTTATTTCATTAATTATAAACACTAAGTTCTATTACTCTATAGTAGCCATAAGTGGCAAACACGTTGTCATATTTAAGAATAAAATAGAGAAGTATAAATAAACGTTAGAATTAGTAACCTTGTAAAACTATGCGTGTGGTGTCTTTTTAAAGTAAAACTATGCTTGTGGTTTCTTTTTAAAGTAACCTTGTAAAACTATGCTTCTAAAATGGCAATAGCCAAACGTACAAAGTAATTCATTATTTCTTTGTTCTAGAAACAAATAATTTTTTCTCCCATCAAGGAGGTGGCTTCCTCTTCCTACTTTTTGCATCGCAATTCAAGTGCTATTCCATAGCATCGCGTTACAATAACGTTAAAGTAGTGAAAGTTGAGTGCTTGCATCTTTGTCATCTACATGGGAATCCCAAGGAGCATCCATTTTTGCATCTTTGTCAATTACATGGAATTTTGTGAAGTGGACCAACTTGAATTCTAAAAGGCTAAACAAACTTACTTAATGGATATCGTTATCTTGATTGCAGATTCTGACATTCACATTACATGAAACAAAGTGAAAGGTTAACTTTGTCCCACCCAAATTTACATAAGTTTCAACATTATATATTGTGTAGTTTATCGGGTTCATAAAAATTGATAGTATTAGCACAGTCACATAATTGTGGTTAATCAACGCTGAAAAGTTGATAAGATGAAAAGAATCATTAAAAGAATATATTAAATTTTATTATTGATTAACAAATAAACGGTTGCGCTTCATTTATCTGGTGTTAATATTTTAATTTATGTTAATCACTTAGGTGGCAATCAGTTAGCTATCAAAGTAATTTTTAAATATGATTAGATAAATGTAAAAAGTAAACACATTAACAGATGTCTTTATAATAGCTAGGAAGTTACCATTTATTTTGTGACTACTAAGAATATTCCAGCCATATTTAATTATGTCCATAGAAAATTTATTAAGCACTAAACCCCTATTAAATCTGCCCATTGTCAATAGGTGTATGCCTTTCGGCGTAATTATCATTTCATTGAATTAAAAAAAATTAAATACAATAAAAAAATTATATTTAAATAATAAACATTTGTAATGTGTGTTTAGTGAAAGAGTTATTTCTATCTACAAGCAACAAAGAGAAAAGAAGTTATAGTTGTAAAACTTTTTAATGGGATTTATGTAAAGAGAAAAGTATTGTAAATAGAAAAGTATAATCGAAAAATTCTATAGATTTTTTTAGTAGATTAAGTTCATTTATGTATTTAGAAATGAAATTTAAAAATTGTAATTTCGTCCAAATTTATATAACTATATTTAAACAAACATTAAAAAATTAAATACAATAAAAAAAATTATATTTAAATAATAAACATTTGTAATGTGTGTTTAGTGAAAAAGTTATTTCTATCTACAAGCAACAAAGAGAAAAGAAGTACCGTATTTATAGTTGTAAAACTTTTTAATGGGGTTTATGTAAAGAGAAAAGTATTGTAAATAGAAAAATATAATCTAAAAATTCTATAGATTTTTTTAGTAGATTAAGTTCATTTATGTATTTAGAAATGAAATTTAAAAATTGTAATTTCGTCTAAATTTATATAACTATATTTAAACCAACATAAAACATTTAGACAACATCTTTAAATATAAATCTTATTATGAAATTTATAAAATTTGACTTATAACACTATTAGTTCATGGCTTATTTATGAGGACATGACGCAAAGCAAGGGTTGGGCTTGGGAATGGCTCAATGCTAGAAGCGTTAAATTAATTGAAATTGGAACTCCTTAGAGTCTGGATCTTTTATGTAGTTTCAGCTTAGACACCACATGCAATGTAAATTTGACCATATCTTATGTTGCACTTGAGCATATTCCATAGAATATGTAAACATGTATACACGCGCTATTTCCATTAGATAGAATTTAAACATTTGGTAAGTAATACCAAGGATTCACTGTGGAGGGAGTTTCTTAACCAAAGTTCCGAAAAAGGTCATTAAGGTCAAATATAATGAGCAAAATTAATTTAGTTATGAAATTTCATGTTGGGTCAATAATGTATATGTTTTTATTTTTTTGGTATCAATAGTTTATATGTTTTTTTATATTGTGATTTCCATATTTTATTTTATCATTATTTTAATTTTAATTATTTCATGATTTATTTTCTAATAAATTTAGTGTAAATTAAAAGAAAACTCTAAAATCTAAATTTAAATGAGTGAAAAATTATAACAATTAGCATATATGTAAAATGATATGTGCTCATCAAAAATAATGATGAACAAGACGGGCTGCAAAGCAGCAAGTTCCTGCCTTTAGGGTAGTGGTGTCATTGTTTGTAGTTTCATTGACTGGTTATTAGTTTCATTGCACAACGGATTAGCGTAAGATAACAAATTGTTGTGGATTGAATGATTATCAGATATATGTAAAACAATATATCTTTGTTCCCACACTAGGAAATACTTGCAAGTCAATGCTCCATGCAAGAGCTAACAGTGACTGACACAATCACAACACACACCGGATC
The DNA here is from genome assembly GCA_010110895.2 of Picea sitchensis. Classification (NCBI taxonomy): domain Eukaryota; kingdom Viridiplantae; phylum Streptophyta; class Pinopsida; order Pinales; family Pinaceae; genus Picea; species Picea sitchensis. The sequence continues at coordinate 1,702 of SNQJ01S0263018.1, read as the reverse complement.
CGACCAATCTTCTCCGAAGACCGTTACACTGGTTCCAAAGTAGTGAGCATTCTCTCTTTCTTCACAACAACTTCAACGTTCAAGAATCAAGCCACTTCAACATAGTTCAAAAAATGGTGTTAAAACACGGAGGCATACAACAAACATGCACATGATGGCAAACTTTGCCTGTACCATGCACGAAAATCTCCATTAGGTCAATTTCATGAACAATGCTTACACATAACCCTATGAAGAAACCATAGCTCAAAAAATTATAATGGACACACTGTAAAATTATAATGGACACGCTGTAAGGATTAGTGAGTGACCTTGTCTACTATCTAACTATCATTGATTCATAAGATAAGTATAAATAATAAATCCATTGTATAGAAACTCATGTCACTTTGAAAAACACAACCTCCAAAATATGTTGCTCCTTAAACACTCTGACCAAAATCTACAACTATGTTTTCAATGCTTTCTATTATCGCTTCTCCACTCAGTCTGTCCTCCCGAGCTGATGGGAATCCCGTATTTCCTTTGCATTTACAAATGAAAGATTTTGTGCTAGAGACCGAGGGGATAATCAGCCTCTCTAAGAACATATGTGAATAAAGCACACCACATTTCCCTCATGAGACGGTTTTGCTTGAATAGACTAATTCTCCTCTTCCTCACCCTATACCTTCAGTCTCGCTTGGATAATGAACCCATCAACAAGTCATTTTGGGGATTTCTAGAGAAGTTCCTTTTGATATTGCGGCTAAGCTTTATAGAGTACTCCACAATCTCACAGTGAGAAATGAGTCTATTATGCAATAATTATTGAAACATGGTCTTGACTGTAAAATCTCGAATATGCCAACAAGCACTATGCCATATTTGTATAGCTTCCCCGATAGCATACGTTACACCTAATGTCATTCCTGCAGAGATTAGAACCGGTCGCTCCCACATTCCCGCAAAAGAGCCTTGCTGCAAATGATTCATGTGCACGTGCCCCAATGACATTAATAATATCAAAGTACTTACTCCATGGATACGATTAATTGATTGCTACTATCAGAAGTTAGAATAAACTCTAAATAAATAATAATAAATAATGTTTATTTATTTATAACCATTGTCCACCTGTTAGTGTCAAAGTGACATATGGACTCTCATGCAAAGAACCAAGTTATGGCATGGCAATGAATCCTTCAGTCGTGCTGCTACAAAGCCTTAAACCTTGGACACTTCGTGGGCAAAGAGATATGCAGGCAATGAATCCTGTAGTCGCGTTGCTACAAAGCATTAAACCTTGGAGGCTTCGTTGTCAATGCAAGTGATTGTGCAGGCTCCATTCACAAGGATGTTCAATAGAATCTGAAATTTTGACAGTCAGGTAGCCAACGCTTCTGCCACCAGTTTCAACAATCATGTAGCCAACGCTTCTGCCACCAGCCCCATAGGCATCCTAGAAAAATCCTTTGTCAGCTTGGCTGCCAATTCAAAAAAAACACACACAATCAAATCACTGTATGCAATTCAAAAAATGCACACACAATCAAATCATTGTATGTAGGAAGGAAGAAAGCAACGAAAGAACAATGCAAGGGAACAAGATAAAGCAATGACAGATCCTTTGTCGACTAAGATAAAGAAATGAAGGATCCTTCAGTGACGAAGATGAACATGATAGCCGAGATGAACTTCGCGATAACAACTTTGAGAGTGT
>SNQJ01S0263017.1:0-12118 GCA_010110895.2 Picea sitchensis | reverse complement strand
TGTAACATTCCCGACCATCAACCCATGGAGTGGAAGTAGCACGTCTTCTGTGGAAAAACACTATTGTAACATGTTATGCATTCTTATGAAATAAAATTGCTTAATTACAGTTAAACACATCATAAGCACATTAATACCATTATCATACATAATCCATGACATTAACAATAATTCACTAATACATCAGAATACATGTAAACATTGCTAGAATCATAGACATGCATATTTAATTGAAATTATATGCATGTATATATACTTTAGGCCCGGATGCTTAATTCACCAAGCTAGCGTGTAGAACTCCATGAACACCCGACCTTAGAATGCCTTTGCTCATCACTCTCGGCTGATTAGGTCCCCAGGCTGGGACTAGCTCCATAGAGTAGGGATTCCTAAAATTAGGCGGGGGAATCTGGGAAGACAAGCAGTCACATGAAAGGATTCTCTCTAGGAGCCACTTATGCCCATTGCCCATAGACTCTCATTCCCCACATGTCTATCCCACCCTAGAGTATACACCTTCCTTTGTCACCAAGACAGTCCATCGACTGCTAACCTCCCTTCTCTTGGGCTTCAACAACATGCCGAACCATAAGTCTCCGGGCTCTGTGGCCTCTGGGACTCCTTCCACGAGTTCTCACTTCCTCCGTGCACTCTCTCACATGGAGAGAGTTTCTCCCACAGGTTGGGTAACCTGCCTCTTCAACAACAATCCACCTCCCTCCTGCAGCCACATCAAGCCACACGTAGTCCATCACTGCATGACCACAACAATCAATTGGGAAAATGGGTATGGACACACGGCGTAAGCGATTGGCTAAAAGCATGGCATGACTGCGCGATTACATGATGCGTTAAGCTTTCTGGAAAGCAACACAGGATGCATGACTCAGCAATTACGGAACATTGAGTTCTCCCAACCAACAATAAGGAACAAACTCACCTCTATGGTTTCAGATATGCGTAAGGTGTACAAGGTTCAATCCACGGAGGCCAAACGTAATGCAGGATGGAGGATGGAGGGTGGAAGTTTAACCAGGGATTCAGGTGATGGTTGGAGAGATGCCCACCCCACTCCTATGTAGCAGTCGATAGAATGGAAAGAGAACCCCCAACCGCGACTCATTTTCTGGGTTAAATCACATGCTTTGGGTGGTACATGTAAAGCCCATGAAGCAACATGCATCCCTCCCCAAGAACTTAGGCCAAAACATAGATTTCACATGGCTTTGGGATAATGTTAAAATATTATTCCCAAGAATTAAGCCCCTAGGCTCCACACTAAGACCCTTTTCCCACCTTCAGCCCCAATCCCTTGCGAGGTTTTGGAAGCTTATTCCCCATCACTCATTCATGTGGTCAATCCACATGTAGGGTATTTTTGTACTATCTGTGCATAGTATGTACAAAATCGATCTCGGCCTTCAACACTTAGGCTCCATGGCCTAATAACACATAAGCCCACTAGCTTATGAATACTCGGCTTACCAGCCTACAAAACATAATTACAATTCATAATGCAATCTTTTATACTTCATAGACATGATTTACAATAGGGCTTGACCTTGGGGACATTACAATCCCTCCTTTATTTTTACCTTGTCCTGAGTGCAACTTCTTGCATCGCAAGATTTTTGAAATTTTCAAAAGATGCGAGTATTATTCCCCCATAACATCTTCATGCTACCATGTGGCGTCTTCGAGACATTACCGGGTCCAACGGACCTTCTGAAAACCCTATGGCTCAGTGCAGGTTGTTTGTTTTTCTGTCCAATATGTGCACATGATGCACTTACCAGGAACACCTTCGTGCTCACCTAGATCACATTCCAATCAATTACATGATTAGCATCGGTATACTTTTAGAAATGAAACATGAAACACGTTATCTACAATCATGGATGAAGGTAATCTGACATATATGTGGCTAATCCTTTCAGCGAGTTTCAAATGGCCCCTAATGTCGAGCGCCAACTTGGCGCCAATTTCTAACCGGGGAACTCACATTAGCTTTCACTTCGAGGAAAACATGATCACCCACTTTGAACTCTCTGTGGGTTACATTCCTATGACATAAATTTACACTTTTTGTCTGCGGTGCTTTCAAATTCTCCTTAATTTTTTATCATTTGGTCCCCATCCTGGTTAGTGACTGCATTTAGCTAACGTTCGATGGAGTTGGATTATCCCTGACTCATTTGGAAGTATTGCACTATTCCATAAAGTGCTTCAAATGGAAGGCTCATCTTCAGCGATGCATGATACCCATTGTTGTAAGCGAATTCTACCAATTGTAGGTAGTCTTCCCATCTTGATGGTTTTGTCCATCACATACATTCTCGGTATGTCTTCTATTACTCAGTTCACCCTCTCTATCATCCATCGGTTTGAGGATGATAAGTTGTACTAAAGTTTAGATTCGTTAGAATCCTTTGAATAATCCTTTCGAGAGGAGGAATTCAAGGTGAATTTTGGTTCTCTGTCGGACACAATCATTTAGGAATTCCATGCAATCCATGCCACTTCCTTTATATGAAAATATAAACAACATCTTGCCTTGTGGTAGTTTTCGATTGGAATAAAATGGAAGCTGACTTTTGTAAGATTTTCCACCACCACCATGATCAAATCATTAGCCCAGCTTTACATGTTAGAACCCAATACCATAATAAAATCCATCGTTACTACTTCCTTAAGGAATGGGTAAAGGTTACAACAACGCTTCTTTGGAGTTATTCTTAGCCTTTACCTTTTGGCACTCCATGCATCTAGCGATGTATTCAGCGATATCTCTCTTCATACTGACCCAAAGTAATGGCTCTTGACGGCTGCTACTGTTTTCTACGATATCCAGAGTGCCCTATATAAGGCACATTATGCATCTCCAACAAAATCATCTGTTTCAAGCCTTTGGACGGTAGATTTTCAAAATTTTTGTTCTTGTACAACAATATTCCATCTATTTTCAATTTATAAATTTCCATCTTACATGGCATCTTACCCACCGCTGTAAGCGGCTACCAATTCTGTCTTGCGGATCTACATTTCGCGACCTCAATTTTGCTTTAATATCGGTCATTATGCTAATGGTTGTAGCATGTAATTCATGCACCCTCTGTTGGTCATCAACCACTTTATTCTCCTTTCCTTTGATATGTGATCTCAAAGTTGTACTCACCACATAAATTCTAGCCACCTATTTTGTCTAGCATTTAAGGTTGGCTGATCCTTAGAAATATTCAAGACCGTTATGGTACGTTAGAGTTCTAACCTCCTTTCCATGAGGTAATGCCTCCATTTCTTTAAGAGCAGAACCAGGTTGCCAACTCCGAGTCATGGGTTGCATAGTTCTTCTCGTGCTCTTTAATTTCCTGGACTCATAGCAGATTAGGAATCCGTTACGGTAGGGACCCCTCGATCCTTCTTTGCATGCATCAATGCATGCCTGAAATCTGCATTTGGATCTACAATCCTTAGGATTGGAGCATTAACAAGCTGCTTCAATCATTGGAAACTTTCCTCACACCCCTCGTCAGTGGGCGATTCCGGTGATAAGTTGACTATCTTGGAAAAACTGCGATAGACATGCAGCGTAGCCAGCCAATCCATGAAAGGATTATAACCTGCGATGCGTTAGTTGGCGACCATTCTCTAATGGCTTCAATCTTCGTAGGGTCTATATCCCATCCGCCGAGGATAATATGTCCCAGTAATGGATCTGCCTTTGATAAAAAAGCACTTACCGACGGCATGCGGTTGGTGCTCTCTTAGCACGCAAACCATCATAGATGTTCATGTTCTTCTTGATCTAGAATACCGGGGAATGTCATCCGGGAAGTCATTGACAAACTTGTCTAAAATAGATCCACTGAACACTCCATTCATCAAACCATAAAAATAGTGGGTGCAGCCGGTCAAACAACACCACTATTGACTTCGTAATGACCATAGCTTGTTCTAAAAGGCGGTCTTGTTTTGTCTTCATATTTTATTCTTACTTGGTGATATCCAGATCTTAGATCTATTTTTGAAAATATCTTTGCATCCTTCGAAGCGATCGAAGAGATCATCAATCCTCAACAAAGGATACTTGTTCTTCACCATTACTTTTTCCAATTGTCTGAAATCGTCTGCACAATATCATCGTTCGGTCCTTCTTCTTCACGAGCGGGACCGGGGCACCCCAAGTTGACATGCTTGGGCGTATATATGCCTTCTTCAAATGTTCTTCAGTACCCAACTACAACTCTTTGGAGTTAAACTCATCACATGCAGGCCTTTGACAATGGGCGCTCCGGGCATCGAGTTCACCAGAGAATCGATATCGCTTTTGAGAGGGTAGTCCATGTACTTTGGAATACATCTTCGAACTCTTCAAGTACCTCATGATCCTCAATAAATGACACTTTATCCTTAGGCGTTTCTCCCACATGGGCTGAAAATAATTGGCAGCCCATCCTGTAACACTTCTTGATTTGCATTGTGAGATTTTCTCTATGATAACAACTCTAGGAATTGTGGATATTATTGTGAAATATTTGTTCCCTTCTTCATCTAAGTAGAAATTGAATTCAGCGTAGATAGTCCAAGATGGCATGGTCTTGGTCCAACAAATCCATACCAATTAGGCGATGCAAGATCCCTAGCGACAGAATGTTCAAATCGACATTCGTGCTTAGTCCATTCATGTATAGAGGACAAGACTTGACTAACTCCATGACTTTCCTCTTGGTTCCTGTAGCTGTTGCGCACTAACCAAGACTTTTCATATTTGCTTCTTATCAAATGAAACTTTCTACCACTCTGGGGTCTATATAACTATGGCTAGCCACGGAATCAGCTGATGAAGTAAATGGTTGGTGTTTTATCATACCTTCTACTTCAATCGTGTCGCGGCGAATGATACTCGGCTTGCTTGTTGTCGGTGGCGTAGATCCTTGAATTATTTCCCCATGTCCTCCAACTGTTTGACCTTGAACATTGTGGAGAACTCTTACTATCATTTATGTGGGAGTAATCCATGTACCTATGGTTTTCTTTACAACCCCAACATTCCATAGGTGGCGACCTTGACATTTGCCCACCCACTTCAACCTTCTAGGGCTCTCTAAGAGATGACTGTCCCCAAGGACTATTACTGAAAAAAGGTAGGTTTGTTTCCTTTCTGCCTCTGTTCCTTTTTAAACCTCTTTTGGTCGTCCCATGCCTTCTGAAAGGTAGGATTTTTCTCTTTATTGTTCAAATAAGCACTTCACTCTTCTTATCATTTCTTCCATATTCTTTGGGTCATCATACTAAATCTTATCCCCGATGGAAGGCATTAATCCACTTTCGAATTACCTCTAAATCTTGGCGGACTCATCTTTGATAGACGAACATCGCCGGTAATTCCAAAAACTTTCATTCATACTCATCAATGGTCCTGTTGTCCAACGAGTTCAAAGAACTCTTTCATCTTCTGTCATAATATCTTTTAGTTAAGTATTTCCTCTCAAAATACCTCTTGAATTATTTCCATGTGATGTCCATTTCCCTAATGTGTTGCACACATAAGAGTTGATCCACCACATGGATGCCTTTCCTTCAATTGATACATGGAAATCATGCCCTCTGCATGAGAGGAATAATTACGTAGTTGAAAGTATTTCCTCATACCAAGCAACCAAGTTTTAGCATCTTCCTCCTTCTTATGTTCTCCATGTCGAATGTTGGAGGCTTGATATTGTTCAAACTTTTCCCTTTCAATTCATCCATGCGGATATCATGTAACTGCGGTAGGAGATGGGCTTGAACCTAACGTGTGCTTCCCTCTTGGAATGCTTTGGGGAGAGCGGCGATGTTCTTGGCTCCTTGATCTTATTTTTCCTCTTTCGAGAGTCCTGCGACTCTCATCTTTAGCGATCACTCTCCTTTTTCAATTTCTTTCTATTCTTTCCGGACTCTTCAACATGCCAAGTTGAATTCACCCTGCTTATCTCTGACTTTCATGAGAATTCAACTATGATCTCGGTGTTTAAGGCATCTTTCTCACCAATATTTCAATGATTTCCATCCTTAATGTGCTTCCTTGCCCATTAGGGTTTGATCCTTTGACTCCTAAGTTGACATTCCTTCCTTCTCTTTGGTTCTCTGAATTGAAGGCAATCCACACCTCTTCCATTCTATGCTCTCAGCAGCTTGACCCTATTCGGTTTTGGCACTTGCTAAGATTCTGCAAACACACATGCAGAAAACAGGGATTTGTCGGGTCGTCATTCTTAGCAAATTCCATACATTCAAAACCATTCTGATTTAATAAAATGCTTCGACTTCACAAATTTTACGATTTCTGCTCAGCTCTGTAATTTTCGGATGATAGCTCCCTCTTTCTCCCTAACCTCTCATAACCAAGGTGCATTGACCAATTCTAGACTACTGCGTTTTCTCGGGCTTTTCGACCTTTGAAGAGTTTAAAGGTACTGCACATATATCTCTCGAGAGTTTCGATTTACGAATTCACGCCGTGGTGGATCGGCATGATCCCACATTACCCAACATCCAGCGGTTAAAATCTGCTATAGTTCTTCCATCTCTGAAGACTTCGGGACCGGGACTTTGGGTTTCAAGGTTTTGGTAACCGGGAGTTCACGATGCAACGGCTCCAAAACTCTTGTCGCTCCAATACCCGAATTTTGATATGGGGATTCTTGTAGGAGATCAATGATCCTCGATGATTTGGATCCAATGGTCAAGATATTTTTCGGTTCGTGGTGGGAGTTCATGATGCATCGACCTCAAATATCTTGTCACTTCAATCCCACGGTCCAGATATGGGAATTCGCCTTAATGAATCAACGGCGGGACTCGATCCAGACAATCCAAATCCCTCTCTAAGCTTACACTGTCAAATCTCTTCAGCTAACTTCCTCACTGGTTAAGGTACGGATTCAAACTCATGGGATTTAGAGCACTTCTGCGGAAGCTCCCGCAAATGCAATTCTACCCTTGTTAATCTCTTTTCGCGGTTTGGGACTTGGAGTGACCAAGAATTTTGAATTACGCACTCCAGGATTCGATCAATGAATTCATGAAATGATCCAGCGGATCAAACCAACCATGATCAGCGACCGCGTTTACATTACGGATCTAGGGTGGCAAGTTTCTCCGTCTAACCACCTTCGCGACTTCCTACACAGCTATCTTCGGTCCTCACAACGACTCACGGTTCTCCACAAAGAATTACGGCGTTAACTGCTTCTCAAGGACTTCTGGCGAATGACTTGGTACCCTCCTTTTGAACTTTCATCTACTTGATCCAACGATCCTGATTCCCCATGATCTGATGAATCATATCTCATCGGCATTTCGTGTATCGATATTTTGTGTGTCACGAGGTTGAAGGTTTTTCCACCTTCGTCCTCCCTATTTCTGAAATGTCGATTTCTTCCTGGACAATTAACGATCCAAATCTCTCTTAGATCGGCGATTGTGATCCAAACATGAATTGGCGTTTGCGATGAATTCTCATAGAATACCCATAGACCATTTCAAGTCGCGAGGAGTCAACGAAAGGGCGTCACTCTCCACGCGTCCTTTTTTATGGATGGTCCTGACGAATTCATGATTTCATGTATCGCGATTTCCACACTCATATTACTATCGAAGGGTTTTTAAAGCCTTGTGCACGTTCTCCAGTTGATATTTGTGAGGGTTTTCCTTTCCTCCCGAATAGATTCTATGGATCAAACATACGGTGTGGAGTTCTCTCTCTCCACTGTGGCCATATACCACAGAGAAACACCCGATTTTATAATCTGTACACCTCGAGCTTTGTAACATGGTCAAGTAGCTTGTTGACACTAAGAAACATTATGAGGTGTGAAATTAGTCCTCGGGGCAATTTCTTCTCAAAACCTCGATTCAAAGACCACTTATCCGGCCCATCCGGCTCAGCGTTGAAACTAGGCTCGATACCATACTGTAGCGTTCAGACCATCAACCCCATGGTGAGACCCAACATTCTCTGTGAACACTATTGTAACGTATTATGCATTCTTATGAAATGCAATTTCTTAATTATGGTTAAGCTGGCACCAGCACATTGAAATGCGGATTATACGCCAATCCACGACATTAATAATGGTCCTTGAATGTACATTGGAATACATGTAAACATTGCTAGAATCACACACATGCATATTTAATTTAAATTATACATGTATACTTATCTTTTAGGCTGGATGTAATTCACCAACTACATACAAAACTTCCACAAACCTCCCAACCACAGACTACACTATTCATCACTCTCAAAAATGAGTCACCCCTGAGCTGGGACTAAGCTCCACCGGTAGGGAATCCTAGGCTGAAGTCTGGGAAGACAACTTGATCATGGAGAAGGATTCTCTCCTGAAAGGGCCACTTATGCCCACTGCCCGCAGACTCTCATTCCCCACATGTGTATCCCACCCCAAGAGTATACACAGCTAAATGCCAAGGCCGATTACGCCGGTATAACCTTCCTTCCCTTGGGCTTCAACAACGGGCCGTTGAAGTCTCCAGGAAGCTCTGATGGCGTGACAAGACTCCTTCCGGAGTTCTCGCACTTCTCGCTCTCTCTCACGGAGAGGTATCTCAAAACTAGGTAAAACTAGCTTCTTCAACAACAATCACCTCCCTCCCACAGCCAACAAGCCACATGTAGTCCAGCATTGCGTGGCCACAATATTCAATTGGGAAAATGGGTATGGACACCCGAAATGGAAACAAATAGCTCTAAAGCATAGCGCGGCTCTGCGATTATAGGATGTGTTAATCTTTCTGAAAATTAACACAGGATGCACGGCTCAACAATTAAGGAACATTCAGTTCTCCCAACCAAAAATAAGGAACAAACTCACTGCTCTGGTTTCAGAGATGCATGAGGTGTCTGAGAGGGTTCAATCCACCCGAAGAGAGGCCAAGCAGCGTATAGATGGAGGATGGAGAATTGGAAGATTGAACCACAGGTTGGTGATGGTTGGAGGAATTCCCACCCCACTCCTACGCAACAGTTGATGGAATGGAAAGAGAACCCCCAACGCGACTCATTTCCTAGGTTAAATCACATGCGCTTGGGTGGACACATGTAAACCCATGGTACATCCCTCTTTAGGAACTTAGGAAAAAACATAGATTTCGTATGGATTTTGGGATAATATTAAATATTATTCCCAAGGAATTAAGCCCTAGGCTCCACACTTAGCCTCTCTTTCCGGCCTTCCATACCCAATCCCTTACCGGGTTTGTAGGTCTTAGTCCCCATCACTCATTCATCGTGGTTGGTCCACACGAGATGTTTTATTATTAATCGCATTGCATAATTACAATGTACAAAATCCGGGCTCGGCGCCAACATAGGCTCACGGCCTAATAACACATAAGCCCATAGCTTATAACTTGGCTCACCGACCTTATAAACTTGAATTACAGGTCATAAACAAGCTTTATACTTCACAGACATGATTTCTCTTGAGGCTCGACCTTGAGGACTGTCGTCGACCAAAAATGTGCATGGAAGGGGTCCAGGTGCTTGTCACTTTATATAGCTCTAGGGAATGCATCCATCTCAACCACATCACTTAGTCCTCATATCTCCCACCCTCTCTAGAATCTGATTGAGGCTTGGATGCATGTCGGTGTGTGTCACGGCTCCTATCTAAATTAGGTGTATAAGATGGAGAAGTAAACAGTACCCTATAAGCTCTATGAAATCCCGTGTCAGGACTCTATGGCAAATTTGTAACACCACTACTACCAACACCAAGCTTAACATGCTCCAAATATTCCTTTATAAAAAGAAAATGTTTTAGGTAGAGAGATAATGTAAGTTAAAGAACAAAGTATCATAATTGAACATATGAGTGAGTAAAAAAAAAAATCAAATTATGGTTATTAGCTTATGTGTGTTAAGTTGTGACATAAAAGGGCTTGATCCTTTCTTTGGCGTTCGGAGTTTTTTCTGAGCGATCTAACAAGATAAATAGTTTCTTGTTAGCTTTAATGATCTTTTTAATGAGAGCAGATCAATGCAAGAATAAAACCCTCCTCATCGAAGGAATCATGATCCACATGGACAGGCCCATTTGCATATAATTTTAGCAAAAAGCGATGTTATTTCAATGAAAATATATATAAACAAATAATAAAAACAGCGTGGAAATGAAGTGGAAATTGATAATCATTTTGTGTTAAATTTGGCCCTTTTTCACAATCATCCTGCTACATTATAGTATAATTAGAACCCCGAATATTTAAAAATTGTTAATGATAACAATAAAACAATGTTAAAGATAATATTTACAGCAATGCTAAAGATAATAAAAAATATAATCTTTGATAAGTAGAGGTTTCTTAAAGAGGTTTGCATAAGAACCTACACACTACTAGTCAATGTGTCTATTCGATTCAAAAGTTAATCCACTAATAACTCTTCCCAGAGAGCTATCTTTTTTCGCCTTACCCGAGGACTACTCGATTCTCTTCGTCCCTCAAATATGCAATTACGGTTGTTTATTTGTTGTCGAGTCGGCGTGTTGTTTATAAACCTAGCGATATTGCGGGCTTTAGGCCTTCCATGTATAGATAATCTCTCCTTATTTTATCCTTGTTTTATTAGTTGTATATAATTGCGGCGAGTGCATATCTCCACACACTTTGCATGTATCGGACCAATCACATCCAATCGTTATAATTGTAACGGTAGACATGATCCATCCAATTCGATTCTTGTGTTATGTTTTTCAATTATTCCATGCATGGAAAATAGCCCCCAACCATGCAGGCGTGCAATGCGATATGTCCTATTGGTGACAACGAAGTCAACATCTATAGGAGTAGTTCCTTAGGTACCCATTGCGAGATGCTTATGCGGAAGTGGAGGCACCTCTATGTCTCCTATCTCTCATCATCATAGAGCATGATCCTCCTTCGACAAGAAAAAAATTTCGTAATGTCTACAAAATTTTATTGACTTTTTCACCTTTGGTCCTTGTTTCTTATCATATCTACCCAGATGCGTCATATCGACCTCTGTTTGTCCTAAGACACCTCCTTTCGGCGAAGAAATATCATTTTGGTTGTACCGCCCAGGTTGCGTATTACGCGTGTTGTTAGTTAGTAGTCCATCATCATATTCACCGTTCTAAATAATTTTTTTTATATGGGATCCATAGGAATTGACGATTTGTAATTTCAAATATTTACAATGCAAGAACTTAGAAACATGGTACCTAGACTTAACCTAATGCATAATATTTTGAGTTTGGATGCCTTGGTGGGCATGGGGTTCCATGGCTTAAGTTAATTAGACACTTGACACTTGCTAGAAGCATATTGCATCATATTTTTCCTGCATGAGGAATACAACCATCCACTCTCATGTTTCTCCATGGTAGGATGCATCAAGTCCACAAAGATGCCAGTCTATGCTAATTGGACATGATGTGGATTAATGATTAAATGTCTAACCTTGTGATCTATCTCTAGGAATCCTTAAACATTGGTTGACCATTAAACACAAGGTCCAATTGAATTCCACCACATGGAAATGCAACATCAACATGAATGAACTTGGAAGGACTAGTGGTGGCTCAAGAGTGTGCCACATGGGACCACAACACATTTTAAAAGCTAGTTAGAAACATCCAGGCAGTCCCCGTGTTTGGAGAATTGGACTCGAACAAGATTTCACTAGGCTCTAATTATACTTCAGATCCATAGGAATTAGAAGATTTGTCATTTCAAATATCTCCAATGCGAGAACTTTCTTAGAAACATTGAACCTAGACTTAAGCCTAATGCATAATATTTTTGGTTTGGATGCCTTGGTGGGCACAGGGGTTCCACATGGCTTAAGTTCGTTAGACCCTTGACACTTGCTAGAAGCATATTGCATCATATTTTAGATGCATGAGAAATAGGGAAATAGAGAGATTTAAATATACAATGAGTTGTTATGAGAAAGAGTCAAAGATCTCAAAATCTCAATATAATGACATATGAAATAATCATGTACGTACAAGGGGATTAAAGAAATAAGATTGAGAGGAAACAAGTGACCACATTAATACAACCATAATAAGATTGAGAGAACACCAAGTGA